>JAPKLW010002090.1:0-118703 GCA_026898455.1 Plectranthus barbatus
TTTTTTTTTCAATCCTTTTATGCTCTAAATAATTTTTATTTATGAATTTGAGCTTATAAGGATAACATCAAAACATTTTCCTCTTTTTTTTTTCTTTAGAGCTCAACCGTTTTGCTCACCCAACAATTATTATCTTAAATATCCCAACCCACATCTTATAGACAAAAGTGATCCTATCACATTTACTAAACTTTATGGACGAAGAAAGAAAAACACATAGGCTCAAAAAGGCTGACTAGGGATAAATTTTCAAATAGGACAGTGTATGGGATACGGGCTTATAAAAAGATGGCCTAAAATCACTTCCTAGACTTGTGCACACTACGCAGCCTTGAAACAAAAGCAAAGCAAGTTGTAGAGATACTTACACATGCAGACACACTCACAAATGAATTTAAGGCTCCAGACTCACACTTGGGACAAATTTTCCTCCATGGAAACATCAAATCATAATCTAACATCATGTCAATGCAAGTTTCAAATTAGTAAATCATGCGGTATTCTACATTCATAGGCATTCTAAAAAACAATTGCAATTAATCTAAACAACTGTCAATAAATTCAAATCTCATACTCAAGTCATAGGGTTCAATCATAACTCACAAGTCTCACACAATCAAAAATTTCTGTGGGCTCAAATTTCTTAAAAACTTACCTAGGCACAATTTTAAATGACAAGAAGCAAATCAATAAAAGTAATAGAACAGAGTTTCAATGCCCTTAATCTTCCTCCGCCAAACTTATTCGAAAAGCAGATAGAATTAGTTTGAAAATCAAATTTAGGGATTGAGACTGTACCTCAAATGTTGGCCACATACACCAACTTTTTATCTTCCGCGCTAGACCTCGAACGGCGTGACTTTTTGGCTGCTAGAACTCCACGTCGACCAACATAGGGTCTGCGTCGATCGATGTGGAGCCTTCTACGTCAGTATTCATCTCTACCTAAGTGTGCCACGTCGCCTGCATCTATGTCGACCGACACAACTTCAGTGTTAGTTAAAATAGACCTTGATTTTTTTTTCAACAAAGAAAACGTGAATGGAACAAGATGGAAAATAAACAAAATGCAAAAATTAAATAGAAAAAATGATAAATTAATGGGTTACCTCCCATCAAGTGCCTTACGTACCGTCGTGGCTTGACACAGCTTCAACTCACAAAGGCGGTCGAGTCCAGACTCGTCCACCCCTTGAATCCATAGGAAAAACTTGCCGGTCTTTGATGACGGTGGTTGATAGCGTATTTTGCAACACACTAAAACTGCAAGTGTACAGACCACTGCAGAGGGCAAGTTATAATTTATCGAACATGAAGATTACAGGCTCGAAATACACTCAAGCACTAAAACACAATTATTTTATTACCATTTAGACGATCTGAATAAAGAGTTTGATTTATTTAAAACTAGGCAATAATTAAAATAAACAGGTGAGTTATTAGAGTTGGGAAAATAAGAGAAACTAGGATTCCAGGGTAATCCACTTTGAAGAACTATCAAATAATCATTTATATAATCCGATTCAAATTTAATTTCCAAAAACGTGAGTTAATCTCATAAATGTTATTAGGCGACCCTCTCGGACTCTTAACCATAACATGGAAATAAAGGACCTAGTGACTCCTCTTGGATGCGGAAGAGGACTTTTACTCTTGATAAAACCTTAGATTTTCAAAACCCTTTAATCGTTCAAATTCCTCTCGGATAATTGTCCTACTAAATCTAATCAATCTGCATCTTAATTTATAACCTAGACCTCTCGGTTCAACAACTATCAATTCAAATTACAATCGATGGCTAGTCTCACGTAATTAATGAAAAGCTCAGATAAAACTAGAACGTAGATGGAAAAGGAAAATCAAATCACATAAACAATTAAATGCAATTCATCAAGTTTCAAAACCCTAGAATCCACAAAGGGATTCAACCAATCATGCTAAATTCCATGAAAACAATCAAGTAAAGAGTCAAGAATACAGAAAACATGAAAACCCAAAACCCGTAGTCTTCGATCTTCAATCTTCAATCTTGCTCTTCAAGTCTTGTGTTGTTTCAGCTCTCTGGCTCTTAGACCTCGAAAATATGGTGAAAGGAACGTTTTTGAGTCTTGGGAACTCCTATTTATACTTATCTCCCTTTGATTTGAAAAGATATGGGATTTGGGCCAAAAATTCGTCAACTTAACCCATTCAGCGACCCAGGAAACGCGATCGGCGATCGCCGAAAGTGTAATTGGGTCGCCGAAGATGAGCCATAGCTTCATGGTTGAAATTGCAAAATTGGCAACCCAGGAACATTTTCAACGATCGCCAATATTGTAATTGGGTCGCCGATTTAATCATGAACGGAAATTCGGCTTTTTCCTCGGTCTTTTCTCACTTCTTCCTTTTCCCGATGCAAGTTAGCATCGATTGGCCCCATGATACTTAGTCAAATCTTGTAAACGACTCAGTTGTGCATGAAATCTGCATAAACAACCATAAACCAACCCAAACGTAATAATTCTTTAAAGAATATGAATAATATATGAAATCATCATATAATGGTTTAGTCTAAGGTCAAAAGTGATCATATTCACATCAGTAAAATGCACAAAATGAGTGTTTATCAACCCCCCAAACTTAAAATATTGTTCGTCCTCGAACAATGAAGAGAACTCAAATAGGAAAAAATAAACACGAGGGGTGCATTAACTGATCAAAATATGTTTCAGACACAACATGGGGTTGTGATTCCCACACCGACACTGCAACAATCATAAATTTAGTGCAAACAATCACAGTCACAATCTCGACCACTGGAAATCTGCTCCTCACAGGATATTGTATCACTCAAGTTGTCACTCAAATTGTAAGAAAGGCTAGTGTATACTCTCAATAGTCAACTGTACAACTTTCCTGCCATAGGCTTGCTCATTGTCTAAACTCTCTATTGACTCTTGGGAATGTTAAAACAAAGATAAAAAAGGTCTTTATTTTAGGTTCTAATGTAGGCACATTGGTGAAAGGTATGGAAAATTTGGCTAAGTGACTGAATAATTACAACCTTATAACTCCATTCACCCAAGTACTCCTCATCACGTACCATACTTGTTAACTGACTGACTCAAACAATAAACATAATTAAACTGAAACAGGACGCATCCTATAAATGCAATTCAATAGGATTCAGACTCAACAACGAAATCATATGCATAACTCTTGTGCATTACTAATTCAACAGACACAGTATGCACACTCTGTGCATGAATAAAACCAACAAAAACAGTTTACACACTGTGTATTTACTTGATTTTTCATCACCTTTTTTTTTATTGTCCACTACAAGATTATTTTGGACATATACTACACCGACTCATTCAAAAACACTTGTGCACTCGTTATGCATTTTATTTGGGTGTCAGACACTTTTATACTTATATCCCCAAGAAAGAATACTATACTTGTCCATCCTAAGGCTTCTGGACACGTACTACCACAAAACTCTTCAATCTCACGACCTATCATCAACAGATACCCTTACAATTCCATCCACACCATCTATCATCCGGGTTAAGAAAGAAAGGTATTCAGGCTCAACTGGGCTAACAAAGGAGTATGTATTAGGACAGTGTTTGGGTTTGACGTGGCTAATGAAACGATGGCCTAAAATCATTTCTAAGTTCTTGACCTCCCCTATTGCAGTTTTGAGACATAAACCAGAGCAAGTTCTAGAGGTACAGTATACAGTGACTCACTCAAAACCAAACAAACACAGGCTCAAAATTCTCACAGGGCTATGAGCATATCCTAGAGGCCAAAATAAATTCCACAAATGGCGGCACTTCATAAAGTCATGTGCAAATAATAAGTGTAAGTTTCACGAGAAAGAAAAAAATTTGTCATCATGAACTCGATCCACCAACCAAGTACCAATTTGATCCCATTTCAAATACCAACAAAATTTAATAGAGCTCCCAATTACAGACCCAACATCAATTAATGAAAAGTACATGACAAAAAGTAAATGATAACAGTTTGCTGGTTCCAGATAGACAAATCAAGTGCAGTCAAATACATATAGGAGCAGAGTAGAGCAGTTAGAGATACATAAGGACGTAAAGAAGAGAATAGACACTCATCGACCGATCACATCCCCCTCCCCCAAACTTATTCGATACAAAGGGAAGAATAAGTTTGTGGGAAAAAGATCACGGAGATGTGTGGAAACCTCACTGCGGTGGGGGCCAGTACTGCGGAAAATGGGCCATGAACTGGCGCATCTGATCCTCGGCTTCTTGCTGGCATCGCCATTGTTCGCGCTCCTGCTCAAAGTGGCACTGCTGTGCCGCCCACTGCTCCTGCTCTCGGTCAAAGTGATGCTGCTGCGCCGACCACTGCTCCCTTTGCTGATCTTCAAAGGATCTCCGAGCTGTCCAATCCCGCTGCTGCTCCTCCTCAAAAGAACGGCGCTCAGTGATGTATGTAGCCTGAGCCGCAGATATAGCATGTAGCTGAGCGTTTCGGTTTCCCCACTGCTGCTCCAAACGGCTCAGCCGCTCCTCGAACGCCACACGGTGTGTGCGACGCTCCTCACCATGCTCGTCACCTCTGGCATCCTCCTCATCTTTAGCATCGTCAGCATCCTCATCATCCCCATCTCCTCCGGTGGGACGGAGGTGAGGCTGCCTCGCCATAGCATCCGCGGCGGCCTGAACGGCCTCCACATGGGCCAATGTATCCAGCTTCCAGTTCTAGCGGTATTGGCGAGTCCCTACATTAGTGAGCTCGGTATTTGGCAGCAGAAAGGGCGGTGGTGCGCGCTGGCAGAAGAGGTAGGGTGGGCGACCAGTCTGAATGAATCGGAGGGCGACCAATTTCTTGATTGTCAGCTTTGTTAGTGGTTCGGCCTGATTCTTTCCCGGATCCATCCCCATCGACAGAATGATGTGGGTCCACAACCCCCTAAAACAGATCGGGCAGCGGCAGGCAAAGGATGCCCGACTAGACTGCAGTAAGAACAGTTGGGTGAAGTTCAGGGCCTGGCCATGGAGCATGCAGAATATCACCATAAGCTCCACGTCCCTCATCGAGCTATTGTCCTTTCTGGCGACCCATTTACATTTTCGGCGATCGTCGAAAGTGTAAACGAGTCGTCGATTAAAAAAAAATTACAATTTCGGCAACCTAACCAACGAAATCGGCGATCGCCGAAATCGTTTTTTGGTCGCCGATTTTGCTTCAAACCTGAATTATTTTGACGACGAACTCGGCGCCCCAAGATTCATGATCGGGGATCGCCAAAAGTGTAATTGGGTCGCCGTTTTTGTTTCTTCCGACAATTCCTCATGTTTCGAACTTCCTATTTGCACCCAATAACTCAACAACCAAACATGAACGTAAAGTGTGGAAAAATGGATTAAAAAGACATCAAAATGCTTCAAACAATGCAATTAAACTCAATTAAAGGTTGGGTTGCCTCCCAACAAGCGCTTCATTTAACGTCTGTAGCTAGACATCAGAAGTATGTATCCTATGGATCAACTAGGTGAAGTTGACACACGAACGACACAGATCGTATTGAACATAAGTTTTGACTCGGTTACCATTAACAATGAAATGTCTGTTGTCAGAACCTAGTAACTCTACAGTACCATTAGAATTTTCTTTCTGAATCACATATGGACCAGTCCATTTAGATTTAAGTTTCTCAGGAAACAAACGGAGACGGGAATTAAATAGAAGTACCAGATCCCCTGGCGTGAAGTCATGGCGGTGAATGTGCTGATCGTGAAATCTCTTGGATCGCTCCTTGTACAGCCTCAAACTCTTGTATGCTTCAGTCCGGAATTCCTCTAGCTTGGTCAGTTGCAGACATCTTTGCTCAGTTGCGGTCTTCAGATCCAGTTGATTTTCTTTACCGCCCAATATGCTCTATGCTCCAGTTCCACTGGGAGATGGCACGACTTCCCAAATACCAACTGATATGGTGACATACCAATTGGGGTCTTGAACGCAGTCCTATATGCCCATAGAGCATCATCCAATCGAGTAGCCCAATCCTTCCTGGAAACCACAGAGTTTTCCAGGATATGCTTGATTTCCCTATTAGCCAGCTCAGCTTGCCCATTGGCCTGGGGGTGATATGGAGATGTAATTTTGTGATGAACTCCATAATTTGCTAGCAGACTCCCCAGCCATTTATTTTTAAACTGTGACCCTCCATCACTCAGTAGTGCTCGAGGTGCTCCAAAACGAGTTAAGATGTTTTTTTGTAGGAACTTGAGCACCACCTTCGAGTCATTCATTGTAGTGGGGATAGCCTCAACCCACCGAGTCACATAACCCACAGCCAACAAGATATATTGATATCCATGGGACATAGGGAATGGTCCCATGAAATCAATGCCCCATACATCAAAGGGCTCGATCTCGAGCATGTATTTCTATGCATCTCGTTTTTTTTGAGATGTTCCCCATCCTCTGGCATCTATCGCAGCTAGCCACAAACTTCTGACAGTCACGGTAAACCGTAGGCCAGTAAAATCCACTTGTGAGGATCTTTATAGCTGTCCGGTTCGCTGCACAGTGGCCTCCATAAGGGGACAAGTGACAATCCCCCATTATCTGTTGTCGCTCTTGCACACCGATGCACCGCCTAATCACCATATCAGCACATCGGCGGTAGAGGAATGGCTCATCCCAGTAGTAGAACTTGCAGTCATGTAAGAACTTCCTCTTCTGATGTGAGGACAGATCAGGTGGTAGAACACCTGCAACTAGATAGTTTACAAGATCCATATACCATGGATCTACCTCCTCAGCTACGAGCAGCTGCTCGTCAGGAAAAACCTCAGTAATCCTTATCCGGGGATCATCTCCTTCCACCGGATTCTCCAGCCTAGATAAATGGTTTGCTACTATGTTTTCACACCCCTTGTGGTCTTTGATTTCCATGTCGAACTCTTGTAGTAGCAGAATCCACCGGATCAGTCGTGGCTTTGCTTCCTTATTCTCAAACAGATACCAGATCGCAGCATGATCCGTGTACACCACTGTCTTTGCCCCATCCAAATAAGCCCGGAACTTATCAAAAGCAAACACCACCGCCAGCAATTCATTTTCAGTAGTTGTGTAGTTGACCTGGGCTTCATCCAAGGTCTTACTGGCATAGTGAATAACTCGGAAAATCTTGTTCCTCGTCTGACCTAGGGCAGCACCAATTGCAGTATCACTGGCATCGCACATCAGGATGAAGGGCTTCGGCCAGTACGGTGAGATAAGAACTGGAGCAGTAGTAAGGGCCAGCTTCAACTTCTCAAAAGCCTGCAAACATTGTTCAACAAAGACAAATTTTGCATCTTTCATAAGTAAAGAACTAAGAGGTTTAGAAATTTTAGAAAACTCCCTGATAAACTTCCTGTAGAAGCCTGCATGACCCAGGAAGCTCCTCACCGACTTTTCATTGGTGGGTGGTGGTAACTTTGATATCGCCACAATTTTGGCACGATCTACCTCCAAACCTGCAGCAGAAACTTTATGACCGAGGACAATGCCCTCTCGTACCATAAAATGACACTTCTCCCAATTCAAAACCAGGTTAGTTTCTTGACAACGCTGCAGGACAGTAATCAGGTTTTCCAAACAATTATCAAATGAACGACCAAACACAGAAAAATCATCCATAAACACCTCCATAATATTTTCTACAAGCCCACTAAAAATAGACATCATGCATCTTTGAAAAGTAGCAGGAGCATTACATAAACCAAATGACATGCGTCTATATGCGAAAATCCCATAAGGACAAATAAAAGCAGACTTGTGCTGGTCTTCGGGGGCTATCGCTATTTGGTTATATCCAGAATAACCATCTAGAAAGCAGTAAAAATCATACCCCGCTAACCTATCTAGCATTTGATCAATAAAAGGGAGAGGAAAGTGGTCCTTCGAGTAGCACTGTTAAGTGCTCTGTAGTCGATACACATCCTCCAGCCCGTAACAGGCCTGTGGGCGATCTCCTGGCCACTCTCGTCCTTGATGACGGTAGTACCTCCCTTTTTGGCCACCACTTGAGTGGGGCTCACCCATTCGCTATCTGATATGGCATAAATCATGCCAGCATCTAGTTCTTTCAGCACCTCCTTTCGCACCACCTCTTGCATAATAGGGTTAAGCCTTAGCTGCGGTTGCACCTTATGCAAATAGAAGGGCTAATACCCTTTATGTCAGATAGCGACCACCCAATAGCAGATTGGTGGTCTCTCAAAACCCGCAGTAATCTATACAATTGACTAGTAGATAATGTAGCAGATACTATAACTGGATATGTGTTGCTTTTGCCCAAGTAGGCATACCTCAAATGGTCCGGTAGGTGTTTTAATTCCAGTACTGGTGGCTCTTTCTTTTCCTCCTGCTTCAGAGCTTTCTTGCGAGCTTCTTCTTCTTCCTCCTCGCTCCTTAATTTCAGAAAATTAGCGCTTTCCATCTTATTCTTTTCACCTGCACCATCTAATGCTAGAACAGACTCTAGCAGCTCATCACAAGCATCATATAACTCATCACATGAATAAACAGAATTTTGTAACCCATAATCTAAAGAATCAGCAGAAATAATGGAAGAGTCAAAGGGATACAAAACCTGGACCATGTCGCACTCCTCATAGCAGTCATCGGAAGCATGTCGCTCCATGGCCTCGTAGATGGAGAAAGTGATCTTCTCGTTGTTCAGCCTCAAAGTGAGCTCTCCTTTTTTTATATCGATAAGGGCATCAGCAGTGTTGAGGAAAGGCCTCCCAAGTATAAGCGGGATTTTCTGATCCTCTTCCATGTCTAGGACCACAAAGTCAGCAGGTAAATTCCCCAACCTTCACCAGCACATTCTCTACTACCCCCTTAGGGTAGTTCACCGACCTGTCAGCCATCTGAAGTCTGATGGTAGTCGGTTTGATATCACCGATTCTCAGTCTATTAAAAATAGAGAGGGGCATCAGATTGATGCTAGCCCCTAAATCGCACAGTACTTTTTCAATGGTCTGCCCCCCAATCACACAGGTGATAGAAAAACAGCCCGGGACAGCCCTTTTTACCGACATTTTCTTCTGAATAATGGCACTACATTCTTAAAATAAATTCACTGTTTCAAATGCGCCAAATGGCTTCTTCTGGGTAACCATACCCATCAGAAATTTCATGTACTCAGGAATTTCATGCACGACTTCAATTAGAGGGAGATTAATGTGGATTTTCTTCATGTGCTCCAGAAATCTCTTGTATCTCTCCTCCTTTTTCTTTTTAGCAAATCGCTGTGGGAAGGGAACAACAACAGGACCAGCTGGTTTGGAACTGTCTTCAGGACAGGTTCCCTTGCTCTTTTGAGTCTGTTTATCTTCGGGAAGAACAGGAGCAGGCTGTGCAACTTCAGGTTGCACAGGTGTATCAACGGGCATAGATGGGCCCTCATATCCTCTACCACTGCGAGTAGTTATAGCATTGCAGTGATCTTTTGGGTTCACCACAGTATTGCTGGGGAACTGTCCAGGGGTGTGCTGGTTCCCGACCGCATTGTTTCCATCTGCGAGATCTGTGTATCCATCTGCTTCATATGTTTCCCCATCTCCCCCATAACAGTCTGTAGCGTAGAGATGCCGCCCTCCATTTTGGTAGACTTGGAATTAGAAATAGAGATGAATTGGGTCAGAAGCTCTCTCATGCTTGACTCCTTGGGCTCAGTAGTACCCCCATTATTTACAGAAAATCCAAGTGGAGGCTGCACGGCGTTGTTTGGATTGGCATAGGAAAAATTTGGGTGGTTCCTGTTGTTGGGGTGGTAAGTCATGTTCCCTGCTGGATATCCCTTGTTGTCTGAAAATTCCTCTGGTTCACATAATTAGCATCCTCCATTTGCATGTCACCCCCGTGCTCAAACCCAGATTGTGGCATGTTGTTCTCCAATTTAGAGAGGCAAATTTCCACTGATTTTGCGGATGCCGCCACTTCCTGCCTCATCAACTTAATTTCAACAGCTAAATCCCCAGTGTCATCAACTGCTGCTACCCTGTGCTCCATCCTATCTGTAGGCCAGTTATACTCGCTTTTTGCCATGACTTCCAGCAAGCTTAACCCTTCCTGTGGTGGCCTAGCAGTCAATGACCCTTGAGCTGAAGCATTCACATGCTTCTGATTCTCCTTGTCCAGCCCTCTACAGAAATGGCAGACCTGCTGCTTCTCAGTAAAACCATGGCAGGGGCAAGCGCGCAGTAGATCCTTGTAGCGCTCCCATGCCTCATATAGTGACTCCCCAGCAAACTGTCTGAACTGCGTGATTTGAGTCTGCAGTTGAATGGTTTTGCTGGGCAGGAAAAACTAGACTCGAAATAACTTGCATAATTCCTCCCATGTAGTGATCTCACTGCGATTCAGAGACAGATACCAAGAGAAGGCTCTGTCACGCAATGTGAAGGAGAACAGACGCAGTCTGATGTAGTCTATCGGCACCTGATTTTGCTCGACTGTGTCGCACAGCTGCAAGAAATACTGGATATGCACATGGGGATCCTCAGATGGTAGTCCCCCAAATTGATTCTGCTGGGCGGTCTGAATCAATCCGCTTCTCAATTCAAAGTTCGGTGTATCCACCTTCAGCCAAAAATCTGCATGACGATGCATGTCAGTGATCGGCTCATACATCTCATCAATAGTCGGCTGGTGAGGTGCAGCAGGAGGCGGCTGCTGCTGGAGTCTCAGATTCATCTCTTGCAGCTACCTCTGCAAATCAGCTATCTGCGCTGCTTGATTATTGTCGGCCATTGGGAATGCTAACTTTCTTCTGGCAGAATTCCTTCGGCAGGTGGATTTGATTTCCGGATCTATGGGTTCAAGTGCTGGACCCTATGACCTGGTTCGCATATACTACCTGAAATTGAACACCAGAAGTGAGCAGCGTAGCAACAAAATAAAAAAATACAAAAATAAAGCAGTTAATGTCTAAAGTAGTGATGCAATAACATAATTAGTGTCAAGTATAGATCCTTGCAATCCCCGGAAATGGCGTCAAAAACTTGATAGCGTGTTTCGCAACACGCTAAAACTGCAAGTGTACAGACCACTGCAGAGGGCAAGTTATAATTTATCGAACACAAAGATTGCAGGCTCGAAATACACTCAAGCACTAAAACAAAGTTATTTTATTACTATTTAGACGATCTGAATAAAGAGTTTGATTTATTTAAAACTAGGCAATAATTAAAATAAACAGGTGAGTTATTAGAGTTGGGAAAATAAGAGAAACTAGGATTCCTGGGTAATCCACTTAGAAGAACTATCAAATAATCATTTATATAATCCGATTCAAATTTAATTTCCAAAAACGTGAGTTAATCTCATAAATGTTATCAGGTGACCCTTTCGGACTCTTAACCATAACATGGAAATAATGGACCTAGTGACTCCTCTCGGATGCGCAAAAAGACTTTTACTCTTGATAAAACCTTAGATTTTCAAAACCCTTTAATAGTTCAAATTCCTCTCGGATAATTGTCCTACCAAATCTAATCAATCTGCGTCTTAATTGATAACCTAGACGTCTCGGTTCAACAACTATCAATTCGAATTACAATCGATGGCCAGTCTCACGTAATTAATGAAAAGCTCAGATAAAATTAGAACGTAGATGGAAAAGGAAAATCAAATCACATAAACAATTAAATGCAATTCATCAAGTTTCAAAACCCTAGAATCCACAAAGGGATTTAGCCAATCATGCTAAATTCCATGAAAACAATCAAGTAAAGAGTCTAGAATACAGAAAAAATGAAAACCCAAAACTCGTAGTCTTCGATCTTCAATCTTCAATCTTGCTCTTCAAGTCTTGTGTTGTTTCAGCTCTCTCTGGCTCTTAGAACTCGAAAATATGGTGAAAGGAACGTTTTTGAGTCTTGGGAACTCCTATTTATACTTATCTCCCTTTGATTTGAAAAGATATGGGATTTAGGCCAAATATTTGTCAACTTAACCCGTTCGGCGACCCAGGAAATGTGATCGGAGATCGCCGAAAGTGTAATTGGGTCGCCGAAGATGAGCCGTAGCTTCATGATTGAAATTGAAAAATCGGCGACCCAGGAACATTTTCAGCGATCGCCGATATTGTAATTGGGTCGCGAGTTTCGTCACGAACGGAAATTCGGCTTTTTCTTCGGTATTTTCTCACTTCTTCCTTTTCCCAATGCAAGTTAGCATCGATTGGCCCCATGATACTTAGTCAAATCTTGTAAAAGACTCAGTTGTGCGTGAAATCTGCGTAAACAACCATAAACCAACCCAAACATAATAATTCTTTAAAGAATATGAATAATATATGAAATCGTCACATAATGGTTTAGTCTAAGGTCAAAAGTGATCAGATTCACATCAGTAAAATGCACAAAATGAGTGTTTATCAGTGGTGAACTCGCATTAAGCTAGTTTAATTGCCGATTTCACTCCCTCGTTTCGTCGATGACATCAAATGGCATCTTCTTCCTCCTCCGGTGTTTCCTCTTCTTCTTCTTCTTCTTCTTCTTTCTCAGTAGATGTCACTTGATTGCTCTCCAATCTTCTTTTGTTCTTATCAACAGAAAAAGTAATTAATTTATTATTAACTCGAAGAGTGATCTCCCCCTTTATGCAATAAATAACTTATCCGGCAATGTCAAGAATTTCTCTTCCCAAGATCATTGGTATGTTGACATCCTCTTTCATCTCATGCACAACAAAATCAGCTGGAAAGATCAAATGACCAACTCTACTGAGTACATCCTCCACAATACCTTTGGGTCAAGACAAAGATCATTCCACCATTTGCAACGTGATTGTGGTGGCTCTCATCTCTCAAATATCATGTTTCTAGTAGATGGACAACGACATAACGTTAATGCTTTCCCCCGTATCACATAACACATTCTGGAACTCCTTGCCTCCGATTTTGATTGGAATGGAGAAACTGCCAGGATCAGATCTTTTGATGGGAATTTGCTTTTGTAGAAGCAAGTTGCACTCTTCATGTATACTGACAGTCTCATTCTCCAAGAACTGCTTCTTCTCACTCATCAACCTTCTCAAAAACTTCATGTAGCCTGGGATTTCTTGGTGTGCTTCCACCAGAGGGATGTTGATATTCACATTCTTCAGATTTTCAACAAACCTGGTGAATTTGGAGTCCTCCTTCTTCTTTGCAAACCTTTGGGGAAAAGGCATCAGAGGAGTGGGATCACCTGCTTTCTTTTCCTTCTCTTTTCCCCCAAAACAGGGCTCTTTCTCGACCAAAACTCCTCCGTCTCGACCATCCTACCATTAGCCCGTGTTGGCTCCATCTTGGTCGTTTAACTCTTAGTCTGCGTAGACCGATGCAGGGCTACATCGGTCAATGTGGAACCGGTCGCGTTGCCTGCTTCTCCTGCTTGTTGACCCTCTGCGTCGATCGACACCAAGCCTGCATCGGTAGAAACAGAGGGTTCTTCATCAAAAATTTTCTCCATTTCTCCCCAAACTCGTTTGTCTTTTCTTTTACTTTTGTTTCTCCTGCAGGCTGCTTCAATTTCAGGGACAAAAGCCTTGAGTGTTTTTCACTTGCTCGTGTGTTCATCCATCTGCGCAAGAAAATATAAACGTTTCAGTGCACATCGACCAACACGAGGGACGTGTCGATCGAAGAGGATAGTTTCTGCCTCGACCAACGTGAGTACTACGTCGGTCGATATAGACACAGAACACCCACACTCACACAAAAATTGAGAAAAAGAAAAACTATACCCAATCCAGAAAATCTCGAACAAAACCGTAACAATTCACTATCTGACTATCCCCGGCAACGATGCCAATTTGATCGATGCAAAATCTGCACACGGATTATAGCAAGGTCAAATAAATTTATAAAGAACCCGAAGGTATGTCGAACCCACATGGATAGTGCAACGAAGGAAAATCATGTAGTGAATATAATTTTTCGATCTTTTGTTTGGGAAAATCCAAATTTATTGGGTTTATGAAAATAACTTTAAGAGATATTCAAATAAAAGAAAGCACAAATCCTAGGGAAATCTACCAATCTGATCAACATGCAAGAAACAAATAATTCAAACCCATAAAACACTATTGGTGGCAAATCTGAATAAAGTGGAATTAACTCCTTTGTTGGGCAATTAAAACCTAGATTATTAACTAGTGATTATCTCCTCTCGGTCATAAAAAAACACAAGTTAATTAATCTCATAAAAATCAGATTAATCCTATGATTGAATTCTTCTTTGTTGGACATAAAATCAAATGTATTAAACTCTCACATCCTATTATTAATTTTCACCTCTCGGTCCATCAGTTCATAACTAAAACCTATCCCTATTTTCATCTCTTGATCCTTCAATTGAAAAATAGACTTGTAATAAAATCAAAGAGTTTAAACCAATTAAAAGGGTTTGAAGAATTCGAATCAAAACTTGTATCACAAATGGAGAAACCCTAGAATCTGCAAAGGTTTTTAGCCTAGCATATTGAAAATAAGCATTCAAACAAAAATTAAAGATTGCATTGAAAATTAAGTGCAAAAAAAAATAAAAAATAGAGTAGTTTGGTCCCCGCCCTTGAAAACATGAAAACTAAAAACTGAATTAAAAACTGGGAACCCTAATAATGAGCAAAACTAGAGTTTATATACTGGTAGGGTTGTGCTCTTGAATGGTAGGAATTGATAAAATTGGATATTCCTTCCTCCAAATTCGTCCATATCTTCCTTTGGAATCTTTCCTTTGCCAAATCCTTTAAAATCATGCAAAAATCACCCTCAGCATGCGCGCATCGATCGAGATGAATGCTGCGTTGGTCAGCACAAAATCCTCAATCTCGATCTTACCTCGGCTCGAAGTATCCCTACGTCGACAGGCATGCGTCGATCAACACAAGAATTATGTTGGACAACACATATGATTCCACGTCTCGGTCGACATCTTCACCCCGTGTGCCAAAACAGACTCCTTTGTGGCAAATTTCCTCATCTTCTTGGCCAACATTGCACTTTTTCTTCATTTTTCCTACAAAACCTTACACCACAAGCATCATACCCTCAAAAATATACTCATGCTCAAATTATTAATGAAAACAAACCAAAATGAATCAAAGTAACAAGAAAATAATGTGATAAGTGAGTAGAAATATGAGCTTATCAATTCCCCCGAACTTAAACACTTGATTAACCTCCATCAATAGAAAGAATAAGCCAAAAGCTTAAGTAATCGAGATGTGCAATGCCTCACAAGATCCATCACATTCAAAACAAAAAATCCACAATACACCGACACTTTGAAAGATTTGGTCAATTTGTAAACTGTGGAAAACTCTCGAGGGAAATTGTATCGCTCATTCACTCAAGTGTTTAGCATGTTCAAATGAGATCACACAGAAAAGTCATGCAAGTAAAGCTCTACCATAGGCTTGCAAATATTCGCATTCCTCCACTGCAAAAATGTGCACACAAGACCAAGGATCAGAAAGGACTTTATTTAAGGTTGTAATGTAAGACTTTTGTGAGGGGTAGGAAAAATAAGGCCAAGTGACTACAAATAAATTGAGTTGATCACTCTCAATAAATCTAATACTACCATCTAACTTCATTAGCCCATCTTTTTGAATAATTCAACACAGAACAAAGCTCTCATCATTTTCTATTTCTTTTTTTTTTCAATCCTTTTATGCTCTTAATAATTTTTATTTAAGAATTTGAGCTTATAAGGATAAAATCAAAACATTTTCGTCTTTTTTTTTTCTTTAGAGCTCAACCTTTTTGCTCACCCAACGATTATTATCTTAAATATCCTAACCCACATCTTATAGACAAAAGTGATCCTATCACTTTTCCTCAACTTTATGGACAAAGAAAGAAAAACACATAGGCTCAAAAGGGCTTACTAGGGATAAATTTTCAAAAATGACAGTGTATGGGACAAGGGCTATACAAAGATGGCCTAAAATCACTTCCTAGACTTGTGCACACTACGCAGCCTTGAAATAGAAACAGAGCAAGTTCTAGAGATACTTACACATGCAGACACACTCACAAACGAATTTAAGGCTCAAGACTCACACTTGGGACAAATTTTCTTCCACGAAAACATCAAATCATCATGTAACATCATGTCAATGCAAGTTTCAAATCAGTAAATCATGCGGTTTTCTACGTATATAGGCATTCTAAAAAACAATCGCAATTTATCCAAACAACTGTCAATCAATTCAAATCTCATACTCACGTCACATGGTTCAATCATAACTCACAAGTCTCACCCAATCAAAAATTTCAGAGGGCTTAAATTTCCTAACAACTTACCTATGCACAAATTTAAATGACAGGAATCAAATAAATAAAAGGAATAGAACAGAGAGAATTAGTCTAAAAATAAGATTTAGGGATTGAAACTGTTCCTCGAATGTTGGCCTCAGACACCAACTTTTTATCTTCTGCATCAGACCTTGAACGACATGACTTTTTAGCTTCTAGCACTCCACGTAGACCGACATAGGGTCTGCATCGGTCGATGTGGAGCCTTCTACGTCGGTGTTCATCTTGACCCAAGTGTGCCACGTCGCCTGCATCTATGTCGACCGACACAACTTCTGTGTCAGTCAAAACAAACCTCGATTTTTCTTTCAACAAAGAAAACATGAATGGAAAATGATTGAAAATAAAAAAGAATAAATTAAACAGAAAAAATGATTAAATAATGGGTTACCTCCCATCCAGTGCCTTATTTACCATCGTGGATCGACACAGCTTCAACTCTCAAAGGCGTCGAGTCCAGACTCGTCAACCCCTTGAATCCACAGGAAAAACCCACCGGTCTTTAATGACGGTGGTGAACTCGGATTGAGGTAGCTTAATTGCCAATTTCACTCTCTCGTTTCCTTGATGACACCAAATGGCATCTTCTTCCTCCTCCGGTGTTTCCTCTTGTTCTTCTTCCTCGGCAGATGTCACTTGATTGCACTCCACTCTTCTTTTGTTCTTGTCAATCGAAAAAGTAATTGATTCATCATTACCTCGAAGAGTGATCTCCCCATTTTTTCAATCAATAAGTACTCCGGAAATGTCAAGAAACTCTCTTCCCAAGATCATTGGTGTGTTGGCATCTTCTTTCATCTCATGCACAACAAAATCAGCAGGAAAGATCAAATGACCAACTCTAATAAGTATATCCTCCACAATACCTTTGGGTCGCGACACAGATCGGTCTACCATTTGCAACGTGATTGTGGTGGCTCTCATCTCTCCAATCTCCAGTTTCTTGTAGATTGACAACGATGTTAGGTTAATGGTTGCCCCCGTATCACATAACACATTTTGGAACTCCTTTCCACCGATTTTGTTTGGAATGGAGAAACAACCAGGATCAGATCTTTTGATGGTAATTTGCTTTTGTAGAATCAAGTTGCACACTTCATGTATTTTGACAGTCTATTTCTCCAAGATTGGCTTCTTCTCACTCATAAACCTTCTTAAAAACTTCATGTAGTCAGGGATTTCTCGGAGTGCTTCCACCCGAGGGATGTTGATATTCACCTTCTTTAGATTTTCAATGAACCTAGTGAATTTGGAGTCCTCCTTCTTCTTTGAAAACCTTTGGGGAAAAGGCAGCGGAGGAGTGGGATCAACTGCTCTCTTTTTTCTTTTCTTTTTCCCCTAAAACAGGGCTCTGTCTCGACCAAAACTCCTCCTTCTCGACCATCCTACCCCCAGCCTGTGTTGGCTCCATCTCAGTCATCCTGCTCTTAGTCTGCGTCGACCGATGTAGGGCTGCATAGGTCGATGTGGAACCGGTCGCGTCGCGCGCTTCTCCTGCCTATTGACCCTCTGCATCGACCGATGCGAAGCATGCATCGGTCAAAAAAGAGGGTTCTTCCTTGGGAATTTTCTCCCCTTCTCCCCCAAACTCATTCCTTCGCCTCCTCGGACCTTCATATTCCTTCCGAAATTGCAAAGATATTGTGTTAACTAATTTCTCCTTTGCCAGGTTCACCTCGGTTGTACTCGGAAGCTATTCGATCTTGTGTTGGCTGCTGAGAGTGGTAGCAATCTTGCTCAATTGGGTGTCCAACATGTGGAGATGTTTTGTCATCAGCTGCATGTGATTGGCCATTCCTTCCACCTAGGTTTCCACCTTTCCAAACCGGTTGTTCGAGCTTTTGATGAATTTGTCTAGAGTCTCCTCCAACACAGATCTCTTCTTTTCCATGATCTCTCCTCCAGAACCTACATCAAAACCAGGGGGAGGGTGCTCGGCTGTAGAAGGGTTAGCATAAGAAAAATCTGGGTGAGTTCTCCCATGGTTGTAGTGATAGCCTTGATTGCCTCATTTGTAGTTAATTTGATAACCACCTCCAATGTAATTCACTTCTGCTCTGGCAGCTCCAGATGAACTACTCGCTCCACAGACTATGGCCATGCTTTGATCAACTGCAGCAACAGGTATGACTTTGGCTGCTTCCAATTTCCCAATGTCTTCTCGAAGTTTCTTTACCTCAGAAACAATATCAAACTCCGGTTTGGCCTCTGCTGCTTTGACTTGCAACTGTCTCTCGGTTGGCCATTGATGGCTATTCAAAGCCATGTCCGCGAGTAACCTCATGCCCTTGGCTCCACTTTTCATCATCAAAATTCCCCCAACGGATGCATCCACTAACTTCTTCATGTGTTGAGTTGGTCCCTCATAGAAGTGACACACCTGTATCTCTATGTCTATTCCTTGACAAGAGCACAGTCTCAAAAGTTCCTTGAATCTCTTCCAAGCCTCATAGAGTGACTCATCATATCTCTGACTAAAGTGTGTGACGGCAGCCTTCCTCTTCAACAACAGGCTCGACGGGAAGAAGTTGGTGAGGAATTCAGCTCTCAGTTCCTCCCATGTCCCAATCTATCTCTTCTCCAAACCAGCCCACCATGAGCGTGCCTCGTCTCGGAGTGAGAATGAGAACAACCACATCCAGATCACATCTTGGGAAACTCTATTCTGCTTCACAATATCTTATACCTCGATGAATTGGTTGAGGTGTGCTTACGGATCTTCTACAACCCTCCCTGAATATTGATTCTGCTGCAACATCTGAAGCAAACCAACATCTGAAGCAAACCAGTCCGTAACTCAAAATTTTTGGTGTCAATCCTCACTATGAGTCCAGGCCCCTCTTGTTGGGGAAGAAATCGGTCCAAGATGGACCTTTGTGGCACCACGATATGCATACCATCCAATTTTGCCAAACTGGCATCCTGTTCTGCCTGAGTTGCTCGGGCTGCTTCGAGTTATGCTCTTAGTTGTTGCACTTCATTCACGAACCGCTTCAGCTCCTCGGGAGTCATATTTTGCAACAAGGCTTCCGGATTCTCTGTCATCTCTTCTTGTTTATCTTTTCCTTTCCTTTTGTTTTTCCTGCAGACTGCTTCGATTTCAGGGACAAAAGCCTCGAGTGTTTTTCCCTTGGCTCGCGTGTTCATGCACTTGTGCATGAAAAGAGAAAAGTTTATGTGCACGTCGACCGAGATGAGGGATGTGTCGACCGACGTGGATAGTTTCTGCATCAACCAACGCGAGTACTGCATCGGTCAATACAGACACAGAACACCCACACTCACACGAAAATTGAGCAAAAGAAAAATAATACCCAGTCCAGAAAATCTCGAACAAAATAGTAACAATTCACCGTCTGACCATCCCCAAAAACGGCGCCAATTTGATCGATGAAAAATATGCACACAGATTATAGAAAGGGCAAATAAATTTATAAAGAACCCGAAGGTATGTCGAACCCACAAGGATAGTGCGACGAAGGAAAATCATGTATTGAATATAGTTTTTCGATCTTTTGTTTGGGCAAATCAAAATTTAAGGGGTTTTGGGTTTATGAAAATAACTTTTAAAGATATTCAAATAAAAGAAAGCACATATCCTAGGGAAATCTACCAATCTGATCAACATGCAAGAAACACATAATTCAAACCCATAAAACACTATTGGTGGAAAATCTGAATAAAGTGGAATTGACTCCTTTGTTGGGCAATTAAAACCTAGATTATTAACAAGTGATTATCTCCTCTTGGTCTAAAAAAAACACAAATTAATGAATCTCATAAAAATGAGATTAATCCTGCGATTGAATTCTTCTTTGTTGGACAAAAAATCAAATGTATTAAACTCTCACTTCATATTATCAATTTTCACCTCTCGCTCCATCAGTTCATAACTAAAACCTATCCCAATTTTCATCTCTCGATCCTTCAATTGAAAAATAGACTTGTAATAAAATAAAAGAGTTTAAACCAATCAAAGGGTATGAAGAATTCGAATCAAAACATGTATCACAAATGGAGAAACTCTAGAATCTGCAAATGTTTTTAGCCTAGCATATTGAAAATAAGCATTCAAACAAAAATTAAAGATTGCATTGAAAATAAAGTGCAAGAAAAAAATAGAGTAGTTTGGTCCCTGCCCTTGAAAACTTGATAACTAAAATTAAAACTAAAAACTGAATTAAAAACTGGAACAAAACTGGGAACCATAATAATGAGCAAAACTAGAGCATATATACTGGTAGGGTTGTGCTCTTGAAAGGTATGAATTGATAAAATAAGATATTTCTTCCTCCAAATTCGTCCATATCTTTATTTGGTATCTTTCCTCTTCCAAATCCTTCAAAATCGTGCAAAAATCACCCTCAGCATGCGTTTGTGGACCGAGATGTTTGCTGCGTTGGTCGACACAAAATCCTCAATCTCGATCTCGCCTCGGCTCAAAGTATCCCTGCGTCGATCAACACAAGTGTTATGCTGGTCAACACAGATGATTCCGCATCTTGGTCGACATCTTCACCCCATCGGTCGAAACAGACTCCGTTGTGGTGAATTTCCACATCTTCTTGGCCAACATTGCTCTTTTTCTTCATTTTTCCTATAAAACCTTGCACCACAAGCATCATACCCTCCAAAATATACACATGCTCACATTATTCATGAAAACAAACCAAAATAAGTCAAAGTAACAAGAAAATAATGTGAAGGGATTTATTTCGATGAACTTTTTGCTCCAGTAGCCAGACTTGAAGCAAGTCACCTATTTCTCGCCTATGTTGCGTACAACAACTTCACAGTCTTTCAGATGGATGTGAAGAGTGCCTTTTGTGAATGGGGAGCTGAAAGAAGAAGTATAAATGGAACAAACACCTGGTTTTGAAGAAGGAAACTAAGTTTACAAACTGAAGAAGGCTCTTTATGGGTTGAAGCAAGCACCATGAGCTTGGTATGAGACGATGTCTCTATTTCTCCTCAAGAATGGTTTTGGAAAGGAAAAATCGACACCACTCTGTTCAGAATTAAGGATTGAGCAGAAATCCTCTTAGTGCAGATCTACGTCGACGACATAATATTTGGATGCAGAAACTTGAAGATGTGTGAAAAGTTTGACAAACTGATGCAAAGCAACTTCCAGATGAGCATGGTGGGCAAACTGACTTATTTTTTAGGTCGTCAAGTCATTCAGTCAGAAGGAGGGATTTTCATCAACCAGAAGAAATATACCAAGGATTTGATCATCAAGTTTTGCCCTGAGAAGACCAAGCCCTTGAGGATTCCAATGAGCCCAAGTGCTCTGATCAACCTTGATGAAGAAGGCGAGGCAGTCAACCCAACGGTAAACAAAGGCATTATTGGGTCACTCCTGTACTTAACTGCAACTAGGTCGGACATCTTCTACTCAGTTGGAGTATGTGCGAGATTTCAAGCTAATTCAAAGAAGTCGCACATGGAAGCTGCTAGAAGAATAGTCAAACACCTCAAAGGGACGGAGTCATTAGGTATTTGGTACCCAAAATCTGACGAACTGACTCTCAATGCTTATTCAGATTCAGATTTTGGAGGATGATGAATCGATAGACAGAGCACAAGTGGAACATGTCAGTTCCAATGCCACAAGCTTGTCAGCTGGTTCAGTAAAAAGCAGCACTCAGTAGCCACGTCTACAATGGAAGCGGAGTATGTTGCTGCAGTAAGCTGTAGTGCTTTGGGTCAAGCAACAAATGTTTGACTATGATATAAAAACTAGGTGTGTTCCAATTTATTGTGATAATAGCAGTGCAATGTGCATCACAAAGAACCCAGATCATCATTCCAGAACAAAGCACTTCGACATAAGGCATCACTTCATCAGAGATCATGTCGAGAAAAAAGATGTGTCAGTTGAGTACATCCGAACTAAAGAACAGTTGGCTGATATCTTCACCAAACCTCTCCCAGAGACCAGATGCAAGGAACTATGTATCAAACTTAGCCTACTGGTGAGTGATGAAGTCCTTGTTGAAGAGGGATGATGCTGAATAAAACAGAGTCCAAGCTCTCGGTTTTCATAAACTCAATGCGCAAAGAAGACATCTCCAAGGCATCCAAAGAAGGAGAATCACACCTTCATTCAAGCTCCAAACTAACTTGATGAAGGGAAACCAAGTTTTGGTTTCCGTACTTAGAAGTTTTTGAAGGACGAATGCGGAATTAAACTTAGTTCCAACTCTCAGTTTAGGAACTGACTCTCAGTCAGTCTGGAATTTTGAAAGTCAGAATTTCGAATTCCAAAGAAAATTGCTGCAGTTACATTGCTATTAATGCGTATCTTGCATCGATGAATCAGATTTCGACACGTGGAATATCGCTCTTACCCACGTTGCTCCAGTCAAATCTAAAGTGCGCATCGCGAGGCAACGTATCTCAATCGTCGCCAAAGATCAAGAAACCGAAAGGTCACAAAGTACTCCTACCTCATTTAAAATTGATCTTTCTTTCTACTATAAATAGGGTTCATTTGTATCCTCTAAGAAACAAAAATTTTCTCCAATCTCCACTGTCGAACAAGTTTATACTTCGTCTTCAACCAAATCTTTCCTTAGATCTGGGAAAATGGTGATAGAGCCCAAACCTCCAAACATCATCTCACCACCCTTTTTGGGTGCGGTCAAAGAGGGGGAAAAAAGTATGGGAGGTGCAGAAGACATCAGAAAATGCAGCGTGAGTGAGCTTAAAGGCTATAGAAGGAGAAGAAGAAATCATAAGATATCTTCTACCGTTGCTCTTTCTACAAGTCGTATACCTCACGACTGGTCCAAGGTGACATACCAGCAATGGGGTATGGTCACCTAGAGTGCTTATTCGCTACGTCTCTTATCTCGTGAAGAAGAGACTAGCAAATGAAGAGGAAGCCAGGAGGTGGGAAGATGTATTTTTGATCATTCCTTCCCACAAAGTGCTCAGCAGCACTACCACCTTACATGCTGCTGAAAGTCGGGATGAGGGAATTCTTAAAAAACTCACCTAAGAATCAAGTCAGCTTCCCTCATTGCACGGACTACAGCAGTAGCCAGTTTGAAGAACAGTTGAAGACCAGAAGCAGCCTAGTATAGTTCTTGTAATATATCTGTAATAGGTTTCTTTTTGTAAGTTTATCCCTGTACTTGTAATGAAAATTACTAAAGGGAAAATTGACTTGTTGATGACAATCTCTTATTGTCCAACCAAGGTCTTCGTTCCTCAAACATTGAACTTACACAGTCCAGTGTAATCAGGAGGCTTCTCACTCTCTCCCCTTCTTAAGATTTAATTGCTCTAAACTGAGAAAGAAAATCAATCGAGCAATATCTCTCCAAGTTTATAAGGAGAAGATCTTAAGTAAAAAGCCCGAAATGAGGGGGAACTTTTCTGAGTTTATGAGACACATTGTCAAAATTGTAAAAGGGGAAAATTATTAGGATTATTTTTAGAGAATTCCTTTCTTACTTTTTGATGTTTTGGTGGGTCAAAGATTGTATGCCATCTTAGTTAGTTTTTTCAGTTTCGAGAGTTCTAATATGTAATCCTTGTATAGGATCGAATTGAGTTGTAATATAACTTAGGCTGAAGATCGAGCAAAGAGAATGCTCGAGGACTGTTTATCATCACGCCTAGCCTTGACCTAAAACTTTGTTGAAGCACTCAGTTTAAGGTCCTACCATACAGACAAGGAGAAGTCAGTATGAGGGCATTCCCGAACTGACTAAGAAGAAGTCAGTTCTAGGGATTTCCATACTGATAAGGAGAAACAGTATGAGGGCGTTTTCCATACTGACTATGGTTAGTCAATATGAGGGTTTACCATACTGACCCTGGGAAGTCAGTACGAGGGCAAAGTTGTACTGACTTTTAATAGTCAGTATCAGAGCCTATACCTTTAAAGAATGAGCGTTTCGAAAGTTATCGAAGCTAAGTCAGACTCAGACATTCAAACATGCCCAAGTCAGTACGAGGTTATCCAAACTGGGATCCATCGGGCTGAAAAAAAGTCTGACATAAAGTTAGTGTAACATACCCTAACGCTGTAGAGAAGAGCAAAAATGAGACCTAAGGCATGGGCTACGATTAGACAATATAATCCATAAGTCTGAAGTCTAGATTTATGTGTCTAATGGATAGATTTTCAAGTTTCCATTGGTCTTCCTCTATATGAAGGCCAGCCCTTCCAACCTTAACAGGTTACTTGAACAGAATTCAAAATCTACTAGTCTAAAGAGACATAAGGCATTTTCAGGTAATCTCTCTCTGCTAAACTCTCTGAGTTTCCGTGTTTTCTAACATGAGACTTGAGTCTCCGGACCAAGTTACCCACTGTGCTAACTTCTCCTAGCATGAGGCTCAAGCTTTAAGCTGAAGCTCTTCTTGGTGAATATATCTTTTTGAGACATATTCATAGCAGTCAGTTTACTAGTCTGGGATTTTGATTCTCACGGGTGTATGCCAACCACCTGAGCTCTAGGAAGAACAAGTAAAAATCCAACCACCAAGAAGGAGGCTGCAGGGTGCGTCCTCACTTCAACCTGAATATCGAGTCTGCAAGGAGTTCCTAGGCGAGTGCCACAGCTGACCGGAGGACAAAGGTGCCATCGGACTGTATATAGATCGTAAGGAGGCTTGTATTAACTTAGTGAATTATCCAGACCTTGGGTTTGAAGAGTGGATGTAGGATATTGAGATCCGAACCACTATAAGTCTTGTGTGTTCTTTACAGCTTTCTTTACTTACTGCTCTTTTTTCGAAACCTTCAATACCTCTAAGTATTGAAGAGTATATACTGTAAAACTGACTTAACCTGGGCAGGACTAAGCTTAAGTTCTTTCAAATACACAAAACTGACTATTGTCTGTTTTAGTCAAACAAGTGTAATTGTCTACTTACTTCCGCTGCATACACATTAACTTCCGTTGCACAGTTTTGCACTCTGATTTTAGGACCAACAAAATCACCACCAAGGTACTCACATTCGAAACTCAGATTCTCAGGTTCTCAAAAGAAGCGCACTTCTAAGGGAACAACAAACACTGTTAAACTTCCCAATCAAAGGACATGCATTATTTCATAAGAAAAGGAAAGATTCCTGCAAGTGACAACAACAAAATTTTATCAGCTGTTAAGATCACAAAAGTGTGGATCCCCAAGGGGCTAATCACACGACCTAATCTCGTAGGTGAAGGAACATGCCGGTGAAGGCGGATCGTCCCCACGATCGATGTTGGATACCAAACGTACACATACATGGTTTAATTAAATTAAATCAAGGTGATCAAGGATTACCAATTGATCTATACAGATCTGATGATCGATTGCACTGGAGATCTTCTAGCCTGTGTCCCGCGAACCACAATCGAATGTCGGGTGGACAACATTCCTCTGAATCGTAGATGCCAATCCAAAACACTAGATGTACGATGTTTGAGAGAACTAAACCCTAGTCGTCGCTCAACACATGAGCTTATGAAAAATGAAAACTAGCGTTTTTTCTCTCAACCATAATATCTTATTTATAGGCATCTTCTAGGGTTTCTAGTTGGGCCAGGCCAGGGATCTCTCGAAGGTATAGAATTGGGCCTCCCATAAGTCCAAACACATATATTCAGCCCAGAATATAATTTGAACTTATAACATTAATTCATTCCACTAGAGAATTAATGTTGCAACTGCCATCCTATCCCGATGTGAATCAGGGCTTTTATTTAACTTAATTAATTCCCCATATTTAAGATAACGCATATCCATTAATTAATAAAAAGCTCTGACAGCATTAATTAATTAATATCTTAATCCTTAAGTAGTACCCGCTCAACATTATTATCGTATCGGAATAAATTCCACCTGCAGGGTTTAATACGATAAAACTTATGAGCTCATTAAGGGGATGTCATCAACCTGGATGTCCAGGACACGGTGCCTTAATGTTACTATATAAACACATACAAATAATGTTGTTACCCAAGATACGGAGCATATTGAATCATCCTTTAGATTCTCACCCATGGTAAGTCAAAGTAACAAACAATCATTTGCATATATCTAAATATCACATCTAGGGTTAAGAATTTTCAAAGTCACCGAGACCTTGATTCTTCATAGAGTCAGAACAGAAGAACATGTCTCACCGCAATCCATTCAATGCGACACCACGCACTAGCATAAATTAATAACCAAGACTAGTTATCTCAAGTTTATACTACAACCTAAAACGATACTTTATCAGAACTATCTCAGTTGTGAATACGTTTTATATTTTATAAGGAACCCAACAATGCGATCTTCAGTGGGAAGACGCACCCACCACATTCTCTACAATATAAGATAAGTGGATATACATGCAATCATGAGATTGCATCAATGTGATTACGTTTGTTTCAGTTATTTACAGGAGATTAAGTACATGACAAAGCTCGCTTAAAAGTTCGCTTTACAGTATACTCCAACAATCTCCCACTTATACTAAAGATAAACTTTTAGTATACACCATGTCATTAAAAATCTCCCACTAAGACTTAAAGTGTAGCTGCAATGTATCGTTTAACCAAGACCCTTTACGTGTTTTCCGAAGATCTAAGTTTCAAAGTATTTTCGTGAAAGGATCAACCAGGTTATACAACGACACAAATTTTCCACAGCCACGTCACCTCTCTTTACGATATCTCGTAAAATGTGGTACTGTCTCTCTATGTGTTTACTTGCCACATGGGCTCTAGGTTCTTTGGAGTTTGCTACTGCACCAGTGTTGTCACTATATGTCGTGATACACTTAGGCATACTCTTAATCACCCCCAAGTCCAACAAGAAGCTTCTAAGCCAGATAGCTTCTTTGGCAACCTCCGAGGCAGCCATGTAATAGCCTCCGCCTCTCAAGGTAAACACATAACCCGAGGTTTACTTTCTCATATCTTGATCAGCTTAAAAATCTGAATCTGATTAACCCAAAGGGGTCAGACTGTCTAATAGGTAAACCAACATATAATCTCGAGTTCTTTTTAGATACTTGAGAACATATTTTACCGCAGTCCAGTGCCCCAGACCCGGGTTAGATTGATATCTTGCCACCATGCCAACTGCACAATAGATATCATGTCTAGTACAGAACATAGCATACATAAGACTTCCTACTGCCGTAGCTTAAGGAACCTTAGCAATATCCTCTATCTTGTCTGGCATTTTAGGACACGTGTCCTTAGATAGAGGAACTCCTTGTCACAAAGGTAGAAATCCTTTCTTGGAGTTTTGTATGCTAAACCAGACAATAACAGTGTTGATTTAGGAAGCTTGGTACAAATGCAACATTCTCTTATTTTCATCATGAATGATACCAAGAATAAACATAGCATTTCCAAAATCCTTCATCTGTTACTATTTCGACAACCACACCTATACGTCCAACAATACCCTCAAGTTGTTGCCAATAAGAAGATATCATCTACGTACAGTACTAAGAATACAACCACGTTTCCATTGCTCACTTTTGTACACACAACTTTCATATTGACATTTTTCAAATCCAAGGATTTGATTGCCTCGCCAAAACGAATGTTCCAAGATCTAGAAGTTTGTATAAGTCCATAAAGAGACTTCTTTAACTTCTAAACTAGATGCTCTTAGCATTTCCTTACATAACCTTCAGGTTACTGCATATAAATGTCTTCATCCAGATTTTCATTAAGGAAAACTGTCATAACATCCATTTGCCAAACCTTAAAGTCCATGTAATTTGCTTCGGATCAGAGAATACAGATCGACTTTAGCACGATTACAGGTGAGAAATTATCATCATAACTGATTCTCTCTAATTGAGTGAATCCCTTTGCCACCAACCATGCTTTAAAGGCGATGACCTTTAGATCAAATCCTCTCTTACACCTATAGACCCACTAACACCCAACGGCTATATTGCCTTTAGGAAGGTCTGAAGGTCGTACCCATCCATAGTATCTATAGATTCAATATCAGAATCCATAGACTTATGCCAAGACATTGCATCTACATCTTGGACTGCCTCTTTGTAAGTTCAGGGATCGTTTGCTTCATGTACAACAATGTGGACCAAGTCCGAAGACTCTTCTGCATCCATGAAATGATTAGATTGAAAAACTATCCCACTACAACAAGGCAGTACCTGTGTAGGTACACCAGAGTCAACACGTTGTGCAGTCTCTTGTGGTATAACACTTAGTACACTCGGTGTACAATTGTCTCCTCTCAACTTCTTAAGAATGAACACACTCTTGGATTTATGCTCGCTTATATAGTCTTTCTCCAAGAATCGGGCGTTAGTATTAGCCACCCCCTTCCGATTCTTTAGGACTATAAAAGTTACCTTCTTTCCCCTTAGGATATCCTATAAACAACCGTACTTCCATTCTAGGTACCAACTTATCGACTTCCTTATCCAACATATATGTTGGGCAACCCAAACCAGAATATGGTTTTAACCAAGGCTTTCGCCAAGTACACAATTCTATTGGTGTCTTTAGAGTCAATTTAGAAGGTACTTATTTCAGAAGATACGCCGTTGTTTCCAAGGCATAACCCTAAAACAAAGTAGGCAAAATGGCATAACTCATCATCGACCTCACCATCTCCAAAAAGAATTATGTTTCTTCTCTCTTCTACGCCACCTTGTTGCGGAAAACCAGGCGTAGACAGTTGAGATGTAATCTCGTTATTTAATATGTATTGCCTAAATTCAGCACTGAGGTTTTAGAAATTGCAATCAAATTTTAGTGACTTGATACTTTTACCTTTTCGATTCACCACTCTAGTCTTAAATTCTTTGAACTTGTCAAAGCATTCAGACTTTCGGTGCATCATGTAAATGTATCCAAATCTTGAGTAATCATCCGTGAAAGTCAATACTCAAAACCACCTCCTGCTTGAATGGACATAGGCCCACACAAATCAGACTGAATCATTTTCAACATATCATTGGCTTTAAACCCATAGCCTTGAAAAGACCTAAATGTCATCTTACTCTCCAATTAGGATTCGCAGACTGAAAATGGTTCAACTTGGAGAGATTCCAATGATCTACGACTTATCAGTCTTTAGATAGTATGACCCGGTTTTAGATGCCCAATATATGTTTGATTCAACATAGAAGAAACTATCCTTTTAAACGATAAATATGCATGAGTTTCAGTTGCAGAACGATATACACAAGTAATAGTATATAAGGAGTTTTCCAACATGCCAGAACAGATAAAAGAGTTATTTCTCATAATAACATCATCGTTATTAAAAATAACTGAATATCTATCAAGAAACGGTTTTCAAAGATGAAAATAAATTCTTTCGAAAACTAGGCACGTTTAAAACATCCTTTAATACCACAACACAATCCGAAAAAGATTAAGTGTATATTTCCCACTGCAACAATCACCACTCTAGTAGCATTTACCAAGCTTACGGTAATCTCGCCTTCATTAGTTGTTTTGTCTGCATGAAACCATGCAGAGAAAAACAAACATGTTTAGTGGCACCAGTACCTACTATCCAAGAGATAGTAGAACAAGCCACAAGACATGTTTCCACAACTAAAATAGAAGACATAGGCGAGTTACCCTTCATTAAGAGGGGACAATTATATCTGTGATGCCCAGACCGGTTGCATTTGTAGCACTTTCGCTTTAGTTTCATGACACCACTAAAAGGTGTCATACTACCATAAAGTATTACTTATTTGCTCCCACTGTTCTTTTTCTTTTGTGGCTTCTTCTTCTTACCGTCATTACACAAAAAACATGATGCTACAAAAGAAACCAAAACCAGTGATCTCTTGCCCATAAAATCCTTCACTATAATCAAGCTAGTAAGAAACTCTGCAACAGAGTACTATTTCTTACCCATGATTACTTTCAAGTGGAAGTAAGGGTTCAAGAGACATTGAGTAGGCGTCTTGAGTACAAATATGTACTATTCAGCAACCAGTACTATATTCAGATTTATTTCCAGTCCAAACAAATTGGACCAATAATCTTGTTATGATAGAGAACAGTCATAAGCAGATTAAACGACATGATGATCACTGAAATAAATTAAATGCAAACACGTAAGAATTTAAATCACATTAATTGAAGCATAAAACATGGAAACCTTCAAAACCAATATTTATGCAACCTCCAATAGCCCAACAAATATATATGCAAGCCACGGTGGGTGGACGTTTACACATATATCCATTGACCAGACAAACTATCTTTAATTCCAATATCACGTCAACCTCTACTTTATGACGAATGGAATTAATAGTCGGACCATATGACAAGCCATGTGAATTAAAATAGGGACTCCGTTGGGGAGTTATGTAGAAATTCACATCTAAGGGATGACCACAATTTAACCAATAAAGAAAATCATTTTACAATTGATGACCTTACAGTTAGGACTTTACATCACTTGCAAATAATTTCTTAAGGTTATCTTGAATTAAATCTTTACCAATGAACCGTGAATGACACATCCGTTGGGGGGTGACGCCCAGGGTCACGCGAATGACACACACTTCATTTAAAGATAAAATTCATTTTTATTAGAAGTCTTATCCAGTGAACCAGTGAATGTTGTATCCGTTGGGGGGTGACGCCCAGGGTCACGCAAACAACACACACAATCACTTATAAGACCAATTGTGGAGGCCTAAATAAATTAATTAAAATTTGTTTTAACTCACTTAGTCATTTTAAGTTGAAGGTTTTTGACAGCATGCAATAAAGAATTAAATAAATCCTAGCATGTAAAACATATAACATGCTTAGAAAATAATTACAAATCATGTAAGAACAAATAAAATGTCCTCGTGGCCCCAAGATGTGTACCTGCATATCTACCTATTTTATTACAAGAATATTGAATATACAGCTCTTCAAATGGGTCTTCGAATCGGATCCGGGCCTTGAACGATTCAAATTTGGGCTTTTGAATATACTGCAATTGGCCTTTTTTGAGCAACTGTTGCTACCAAACAATGCATAGTCAACGGCCGAAACTTAATGGGCTTTGAAGACCAAAGTTTGGACTTCCATATCCAACCAATGGCACCGGAGATTGACGCTCGAATCGCCGCCAACTGGCCGAAGAAAATGGCCAGTTGAGCAGCCTGGCAAAAAACCAGTGCACAGGGCACTTTTCTCGCCTCCGTTCCCATCGATTCCAACGACAATCATGCCGGTAACCTATTTGGCCTTAATGCCCTAGGTTTGGACTACAATTCCATGTCATCGGTACTGGAAATCCATGAATGGAAGGCCTCCGAATGACCACTAAAAAATGTCCACCTACATGCTGTCAACCCAGAAAATTAGGGTTTTATGGCGACTGGTCGGCCCATTGTGCCGTCATAATCGATCCTCAACCTCCAAAACCTATCGGGAATTGAAGCTCTAATTTTGGAAAGTAAGATCAAATCGTTGAAATTATGGATACGACCCGAAATAACCTCCAATCAATGCACAAAATCAGCCCACACGCAGACAGAATCGCGAGATTCTTGCGTGCAGTTGTTTTCACGCGGCGATTGCCGCTAATTCTGCCGCCATAAATGCCAATCAACCCTTGGGCATTGAAGTTTGAAGCACGATCTACCATTCTCCACCGCCGTCACCGGTGATGCGGCTAAAAGTTCAATCAATTTAAACTCTTAGCTACACAAGAATAAAATTTGTCAAATCCAGGTCCTTCTTCCCTTCGCCCGCTAGAATACCGAGATACTATAGCAAAGTCCTATAGCTAGGCAAAAAATAATCGTTGAGTAGTTTCTATCAACTAGGCAATAAATTTGAATCTATGCTAACATCATATACTAAACAATCAATTAAACCAACAATCAACTTTCAATCACTTCTTTCCACAATCGGTAAACCAAGACAAACAAATACTCAAATTAGGTAGATAGGATGTTGAAATGAACGTAGATGCAATCCAATTAGGTTAATCATTGATGTAAACACATTTTAATCCCTAGGAGATTGAGCAATCGACCCTACACTCGTTAACCCCTTGTCACGGCGAGCTAACAGTTGATGATACTAAGACTTGCAAACAGTCACGTTATTAAGCCCTAGACCACTCCAAATAGATCGTCAATTATTGCCCTACGACCTAGCACCGCACATGGATTGAAACTAAAATCGTATGAATCAACACTATTCACGACGATTCCGCCCGCGTGTTGGCTGCAGCGTTCACGTCAACTACCTCCTAAGTTGGCTATTACCTACACCTAAGAGGTAAGGAACAAGTTCTAGTGCAATTCAAGCTCTCAAAGGAAAGTAAACAAACAATTATCAAACCTAATCTTCATGCATCCTTATTCAAATCAACATCCATATTGAATTAGAACATCATACCTCTCAATTGTAACAATACAAAGTTGAAATCAAATACATCCATTACAATTGACAAGTAGAGATTGGAATCTTCCCCAATTGGATTTGTATGTCTTGATCTACTCCCTTGAATCTTCAATTCTCCTCCAAGGATTGATGAATTAAGCTCCTTGATACTCTAGGATTGAGATGAAATCGTGATGGAAATTGGAATCTAGGGAAACTCCTAACTAGATCTAATGAAAAATGACCAAAAGCTCTCCAAATAATTGAATTTTCCCCTTTTATAAGCAAGCAAATAGGGCCTCGGATCGCCCGGTCGAAGTATGGCTCGCCCGGTCGAAGCTGGAAACCACCAAAATGCTGGAAAAACCCGGTCAGGATCGCCCGATCAAAGTGGCTCGACCGAGCCACCTGTCTGTTGGCCTGGCTCGGCCGGTCCAAATTGGCTCGGCCGGTCGAGCCCTCTGTCCGGCCTCGCTCGGCCGGTCCTGCTCCGCTCGGCCGGTCGAGCTCTCTGTCCAGCTTGGCTCGGCCGGTCCTGCTCTGCTCGGCAGGTCGACGCCTACAAACTCCAAACACGTGCGATTTTCCTCCAAAACTCCACCAAATATGCTCGTTTATGCCCAAAACATATCCTACAACATTCAAAACACAAAAACACAAAAACACAACCAAAATACGACAAAAATATATGACACGGGAGTAAAATAGCCACAAACAAGCATGCGCACCATCGAAATATGGGTCATTTTACGCACGTATCAACCGGCGATCCACGCCAGGATCACTGCCGATCGAGCGCTGAAAATAGGCACGCGCAACTGTCGCGCCAAATTTTGAGAATTCCCAGAAAATTATGTGCGACATTACCACTTCTCGCCCTCGCCGCCGTCGACTCTTCTTCCATCCGGGCCAACCTCCAACGTCCTGGTGGTCACCTACCGCCAGGCTTCAAGATCTAACCATCTCCGATCCCGTACGCGGCCCTTGCCATCGTTGAGAACGCCCCAAAGAGGGGCTGCAGACCAGCCAGAAATTATGCGCAGATGAGTGTGCGATTTGCAGCTGGTGCTGCACCGCCACCCGTCGCTGTTCTTGATGACCGCCAGTGCTACCACGATGCCGGCCACCCCAGCTTCGACCCCCGATGGCCGGTCAACACCACCGACGTGCCGGTGAGCTGCAGTTGAGTTGCAAACAGGCCCTGCAAGAAGGGATTTGACAGTTTTCCATCGATGTTTTTTCTTCGTGTTCTTCGATTCTTGATCTCATTTGTCGCAGCAAATTACATCATAATTTACAGAAAATTAGAGGAAATAAAATTACATTATTTCCTAACTAACCACGGATTTTCTTGTGGTGAAAAACGTTTACAAACCGCGAATAAACCATCGCGCCAAAACAAAAAATAGATCGGGAGCCACGAGGAACAAAAAAAATATATAAAACATCGACGACATGCTTGAAAGAATTAAAATGCAATAAACCAACTGCACGTTTTAGGCAGAGCCAACAACCACGAACGAGGCTCTAATACCAATCGAAGGAACACGCCGGTGAAGACGGATCGTCCCCACGATTGATGTTGGATACCAAACGTACACATACATGCTTTAATTAAATTAAATCAAGGAGATCAAGGATTACCAATAGATCTATACAGATCTGATGATCGATTCCACTGGAGATCTTCTAGCCTATGTCTCGCGAACCACGATCGAATGTCGGGTGGACAACAATCCTCTGAATCGTAGATGCCAATCCAAAACACTAGATCTACGATGTTTGAGAGAACTAAACCCTAGCCGTCGCTCAACACATAAGCTTATGAAAAATGACAACTAGCATTTTTTTCTCTCAACCATAAGATCCTATTTATAGGCATCTTCTAGGGTTTCTAGTTGGGCCAGGTCAGGGATCTCTAGAAGGTATAGGATTGGGCCTCCCGTAAGTCCAAACACATATATTCAACCCAGAATATAATTTGAACTTATAACATTAATTCATTCCACTAGAGAATTAATGTTGCAACTACAATCCTATCCCGATGTGAATTAGGGCTTCTCTTTGACTTAATTAATTCCCCGTGTTTAAGATAACGCACATCCATTAATTAATTAAAAGCTCTGACAGCATTAATTAATTAATATCTTAATCCTTAAGTAGTACCCGCTCAACATTATTATCGTATCGGAATAAATTCCACCTACAGGGTTTAATATGATAAAACTTATGAGCTCCTTAAGGGGATGTCATCAACCTGGATGTCCAGGACACGGTGCCCTAATGTGACTATATAAACACATACAAATAATGTTGTTACCCAAGATACGGAGCATATTGAATCATCCTTTTGATTCTCACCCATGGTAAGTCAAAGTAACAAACAATCACTTGCATATATCTAAATATCACATCTAGGGTTAAGAATTATCAAAGTCACCGAGACCTTGGTTCTTCATAGAGTCATAACAGAAGAACATGTTTCACTGTGATTCATTCAATGCGACACCACACACTAACATAAACTAATAACCAAGACTAGTTATCTCAAGTTTATACTACAACCTAAAACGATAGTTTATCTAGAACTATCTTAGTTGTGAATACGTTTTATATCTTATAAGGAACCCAACAATGCGATCTTCAGTGGGACGACGCACCCACCACATTGTCTACAATATAAGATAAGTGGATATACATGAAATCATGAGATTGCATCAATGTGATTACATTTGTTTCAGTTATTTACAGGAGATTAAGTACATGACAAAGCTCGTTTAAAAGTTCGCTTTACAGTATACTCCAACAGTAGGAACCGCAGAGAATTGGGGACCTAAAATTTAAACTCTGTGATTGCAGGAATAGGTACAACATGAGAAAAGCGAGTGGATCCTCGAGAAAGGGAGAAATTTTTCAGAAATTTGTGAGAATGTTACGTATTTTATTATTATGTTTTGGTGGATTAAAGAACGTGAAAGCCATCTTAGATAATTTCAACATAGTCGAAAATGTAAAGTCCTGTATAGGATCAATATCAAGTTGTAAGATGAAGATAATATGAAGATTAAACTGGCCAATCAATCTAGATTGTGCAAAAAGACTCAACAGACTAATGCTTGCGCTGAACACACAAGTCTGGGAATTTAAGAGTCTAGCTGATAAGTTTGGCTTTCGCCAAGTACGGGTCCAACCAGTATGGGTCACTTAGAATACCAAACTTGCCAGCATAGGGACCAAGAATACACTGATGGATGACATCACCAGCAGGGACTTGCAAGTACGATAGCATCAACATAGACTTCATAGTCTAGGTCCCAGTGCAAAGAGACAAGAAGAATTGTTTGAGAAATGTACTGACGATATACTAACTTTAAGGATTGGAGATTCCTTAAAGTCTGCAAGCACGAAACTCTAAGTTTCGATACCTAGGGCATTCTGTCCGAGACTCCTCAAACTGATAATTCCAATCGTTATGACACAAAGGCGAAGCGTCACTGTTGCTGTCAGAAAAAGCGAAAGTAGGTGAGAAACATCTGGTAAAGCACCACCTACCCGCCTAGTGGTACAATCAACACAGTCATCCGATTGACCATCTTCCCATTTGTCTCTAACGGGCATTTATTTCAAACCTTCTATCACACGGCTATAAATTCCAGAGATTTCAACAGAAAAAGGTTACAAACTTACAACGAATTCACAAAGTTAAGATTTTACAAGCTACATCTGACAAGAACCGAATTCAAGCAAGCTTGAAAAGGTAAAGTTCTAACATACCATTCGAGGCTTTTATGCTTTTCCATGTGTCACATTAGTGAACACGAGACTCAGAACCTTAGTGTTCTTGAGTTATTTTTTGGTAGTCTTTCTCTCCAAGAAAGACTACAGTAGTCAAGTACGTCTTATACTCTTACTCTTACGGGCAATCTGCCGCCGAGGAGGAAGTTCAAGGGAGAACTATAAACTCCCTATTCGAGCGACAAAGAGGCTGAGTGGTGCGCCCACACTTTGAAGAGTTGCGAAGCAAAGAACTTCATAGCAAGGACCAGACGAGTGCGCTTGTGGACGGAAGGACGGGGCATTCTTCAGCAAGCAATAAATCGTAGGAACACCAGTAAAGATCTAAGCTTATTAGATTACCGGAGTTAAGTCTTAAAAGTCGACGTAGGACATTTTGGTCTGAACCACTATATATTGTTTGTCATTTATTGCTTTTTTTATGACAGTAAGTTTACTTTATTTAAAACTTAACACTCAAGTATTGCAATATACTTCAAATACTGACCTAAAACATAATTGACCCTAAATACCTGATCTAAAGACTTGACAAACCAAGCTGACACGTCACCATCAGCTTGGATAAGAGCAAGTATACCAAATTAATCAAATCAATTTCCGTTGTGCACATTAAGTATACTTTGAAAAATCGGGACCAACAGACTCCGAATCCAGCTCAAACTTCTCATCCTTGTCTGCCAGGAACTCCACAATGGTTCCCCTGCAGCCCAATCTCAGCACTCGCATCACCCACCCCATCGTTGTCGCGTCCCCGCTGGCGGATACTTGGGAGAGTAGGAGCAAGTTGATTAAGTAGAGCGCCAACATCAATTTCTTAGAGATGAGATGCATGGGGGGAGACAAGGGCGTAGAGTGATGACGATCGAAAGAATAAAATTAGGAATGAACAAAAAACGTAAAGATAAAGGATAAATTAGACTTTTAACTAAGCTTTTGCTATTTTGTTCATTTTCTCATAAAAGTTGCTATTCTTTGCATGTGATTTAATTTTTTTTGACATTTTAAATTACTTCTTCTTAAATAAATATATTACTATTTAAAAAATTGCAAAATTGCAGCCTAATCAATTACTACTATAACAGCTTCCATTCTCGTGAGTGTGAGTGTGTCATAAAGGAATTTTTTCCAATTTACTAGTTGATGTAATGAGTGCAATTTAATGCACGTGAACTTGGCCCTCTCTAAGTTATTTTTAAAAGCAGTATTGTGAATAATTGTTTTTCCAATGGGATTTTCTAATGGAAATGCGATTGGCGACTCAATTCACCTGCATTCACATCACATTATTCAGCATTCTTGATTAATCTCAATTCTTTATAAGCAATATTTTAATTATAACATGTATGCGTAATACCGTACGATTGGATAATAATGAAGAAGTTCATAAAAATTGTAAAATTCACTAGACATAAATCGAGTCATTTGATATAATTGAGTGGAACTTAGGTTGTCTTTAGGCAATGCCAATGTAGACCTTCATTTAAATAATTTCAAAGAGGCGTTTGAATAATATTTGTAATATTTGCTAATTTTACTACATTTTAGTTAATTAAAATAATACCTTAGAAATGTTATTTATATTACAATATTTTATCGCACAAAATTTATTAATTAATATCTTTATTCAAAAAATTAAAAGCATGGGTACGTATAATTTATTTTAGTATATTAGTTATGAATCGAATGAAGAAAATAAAATCAAATATAAACTGCAGAAAATGCTCATCATCGATTATCACTTGAACAAAGAGAAATGAAATTAAATATTAAGAAGAAAAAAAATATCCTTGATCGGTTATGAGTTGACATTGAACACTAAAGTTAATTATAAAATAAAGATTAAATAATACTCCCTCTGTCCCGAAACAATTATCTCGTTTTCCTTTTTGAGTTTTCTCAAACAACTGTCTTATTTTCCCAAAATAGAAATAATTAAAGATTAATTAACTTAATTAAATATTATTAATTTATTTATTTAACCATGTAAATAAACCCCCCAATCCTAGTTTCTCACCCTCATTCGTGTAACAGTGTGCGCCGCACTCTCCACTCTGATTCTCCCTTCCCCTCGAAACCCTATTTTTTCGTCCCTTTCGCCGATCGAAACCTCTGTCTGCACTGCCCTAGTTTCCCACCCTCTGTCGTGTGCCGCTCTCTCCACTCTAAAATCCTATTTCTTATCCCTTTTGTCGATCTAAACCTCTGTCTGCACCGCCCTAGTTTCCCACCCTCCGCCGTGCGCCGCACTCTCCACTCTGAAACCCTATTTCCTCGTCTCTTTCGCCGATCTAAAGCTTCATTGCCGCCCTCTCTCCCCACAATGATGAAACCCTCACCTCCATCTAAAGATACTTTGTCGCCGGCCCTCTCTTTGTCGTCCTCTATCACCGTTGCAGGTGACGACGTCGTGTTGGGGGGAGATATATGGTCGACCGATGAATGCTTGAGCCTTTCCTCTCTGATCCCTGTTTGTACCGCCGATTTGTACCTCACGTTGACATCTTTCCCAGAATCTATCGATACTGCCGGTACGGAGTACGCTTTGGGGCCAACAACACAATTCCAGACTCACAGGATGAGGGCTTCTATGGTGACGGTGCTCTAAGCGGGCCAACAACACGTATGGAGGATGCTTCGCTGGCGATTGAAGCTGATGAGGCACGATGTCCACTGGCGGTGAAGTGGGAGGTTCTTTGAGCTTTCTAGAAATGCCAATTTCCTACTATCAGGTGATATCTTACCATTATTTCGCTCAGCCATGGCTATTTTTGATGGTTCTGTTGGTTCTGCTGAAATCGTGCCTCTGTTAGTTTTTTTGGTTCTGCTGAAAGTCTATATTTTATGGGAATTTCTATGACTGTGCTATGCAATCGTGCCTCTGTTGGTTCTACTGAAATTTTTATGGTTACTATGATCTATAAACTGGTGGTTGTTGCCTTTGATTGGTTCGTTAATGTTTATGTTCGACTGTGGGATTTGATGGTTTAACTCTGAAATGATGTTAATTGTTCACCTATCCGTTTTTTACTACATTTGTGATGCATATTAAGTCTGAAATGTGTAAATCCGAATTGAAGTGGTTTCATAATTTTTTTAGGCCTATATTTCAAAGTTCAAGTCATGGTAATGCATTACACCACTACCTATTATGCATAACCTTTGCAAAAACCAAGCCATGCATATAATTTACAAAAGCATGCACATCTGTTCAACAAAAAAATAATACTGCATGATATGCATGACTGCAACACCATCAAGGCTATGTCCATGATTAAATCTAATATGAGTTTCTCATTATCTGGTCCATGTCCTTCTTCTATTAAGTAGTTCATGCTGTCTTTCATTAATTTCATGGGCACTTCTAGATTTCTAGGTAACTCATTATGCATTATTAAGGCATCCTTCTTCATGTGTGGTTAATGTAGTTGTTGCATCCTTTCATCTTCAATATTTCTTCTAAACAAGATTGTAAAGTGAGAAATACCTTGTTCAATGTCATAGGTTCTAATGTATTGAAGCTTGTTAAAACTGCATTAACAAGCTCATTGGCATTTCTTCATGCTTGTTGTTGTTGTAGACTTTGAATAGCCTTAAAAAATCCTAGATCATTAACATTCACATCTAGAGAGTTTGGTAGTTGTTGAACTAATGTTATACTGAATCCATCTGCATTTGCCACTGATCTGAAGTCTGGATCACAGTCAGTGATATGAGGTCTTGCATTGTCTTGTTGGATGTAAATTGTTTTACTTAAACATGAGGGCCACCTAGCCTTAATTGCAGGAATAATTTGGAAATGCATAACATTAATATGAAAACTAAAGAATAAAATGCAAATCTGAAATTAAAATTAGATTGGTTGTATGAGGATTAACTCATTTTTACATGCATCACAACTCATAAATGCAATGCTTGTTACCTGTTCTACTAAGCAGTCTTTTATCACTTCCATTGTGATTGATTCAATAGGCTTTAGTTCAATTTTTGTTGTTTCTTTTGGTCTGCACCTCTTCACTAAAAGGCCATATTCCTATTTATCCATCAAAAACTACATTCCCAGCACACATGAACATGATCTTAGGGATGAACTTCTTACTTTTGCAATATCTACGTGGATCTTTTTCCCTATGGCTCATGTAATATATGTGGTGTTCTTGGTAAGGTAGAATCATTTCTCATCTACGTGGATAACATTTTCCATCGGCTTGAATTTTTAAGAATTTTTAAAGCATTACCATATTCTATGGCTTGTAAACTGAAACCTAGCCTTTACATTTTATTTGGAGCTATCAATTTGGGTTTTATTTGTACCTCTTTTTTTATAATGTACTTGTTCAATTTTATCTATGTTGATCTCTGCTGCGAGCTTGTTGCCTTTGCTCTGTCTGTTTGTGACCACTTTTATACATTCACCTATTTCTCTTTGATTTCTTGCAGCTTTCCATATCTTAGAGATAGTCCTTGAAGAACACTTGAATAGTGCAACAGCTTCTCCAATCTTCCCTCTCCCTGGCTTGCCGTTTCTACAATGGAGAAGCAAGAACTGCACAATCTCTTTTCTTGCTGCTTCAGACACATCTTTGTCTAGCCCCATTTCTAGTTTCTTGTGTTTTGCAATGTTTGTAGTTGAAGTGGAATGTAGAATGATTATTTATAGAACTTGTTTAGTGGGAAATTTTCCACCAAATTTGAATTATTGGTGGCCTTGAATTTGTAGCATTTGCCGACAAAAACTAGAATGAATAATTTGAATTTTGCAATACTTTTGGTCCTTTTTTGATTAAATATTAATCATTTCACTAATTGTACCATTATAATCCCTTATTATCCTCAATATTGGTAACTGTGCAATTTTCAAACAAGATAATTGTTTCGGGATGGAGTGAGTAAAAAAGAATTTGTTCAGTGACTTGATAAGTACCAAAAATTAATCAATCTATAGAGACCCGGAGATGACATTTGAAAATATATGTCCCACTTTTACATTTCACTCCCTATTTATTATTAAATTTATTAATTTTTATTTAATATTTTTATTATAACTTTTATTTAGGGATAAGGGTCAGATTAGCCCATTGATTTTTGTGTTAGGAGCATATTAGACCCACCATGACTTTTTGGATCAATTAGACCCATCAATTATTAAAATTGATTCAATTAAACACTTTAGGTTTAAAAGTTCATGTTATACTCTTGTTTAAAAAAAGTTTATCTCTTGTTTTTAATTATATAAAATAATAAATATTCAAAATAAAACATGAAATCAAAATTGTTAGAAAGTGAGTTTCAATTTATCTCTTATTTTAATGTTTTAGTGTGTCAAAACTAAATCTTAACTAGGTTTTAAGCTTCTAGTATGTTTCCACATGTAATCCTTGTATAGGATATATCGAATTGTATTAGAAACTAGAAATTGGAAGCTGAGCATCGAGAAGACAGAAACTTAGTTTTTTAAGGAAGACAAAAATCAAGTTTCAGACCTTGAAACTTGAAAAGAGTTAGAGATACTGAACTCAAGGTTCAGAAATTAAAATGAAGACTCTAAGGAACTTGAAATTACTAAACTCAAGTTTGGGAACTTGAAACTTAAAATGTCCAGAAGCTCAGTTTCTAGAAACTGAGTTTCACTAAAGAAAAGAGGAAACTTAAAACTTGAAATCAGGAGGATTTCAGTTTTCAGTTTCAGAAGTTAAAGAACACGTGAAACTCAAGGAGTCAAAAGGAATCCAAGTGGAGTTCAAAATCATATCAAAGATTCCTCGGACTAAAACTGAGTCTGACAAGAGCAGGTGAAAAGTACATTGCCACAGTCAAAAGTAATTATGAGCAAAGCGGAGAGCAGACTTGTACAGCTTTAAAGAATGGACAATGATTGGACGACATTCCATTTTTCTCTAATGACTGAATCTTTGTGTTTAACGGACATAATTCAAATCATCGATGAAGCTGCCTATAAGTAGGAAATAGTCATTTTAGAGAAGAGCAACTGAAACTCTCGAAAAGCTAAGCCAAAACTCTGTCAAAAAGCTCTCTCAAAAGTTCTTTGAATCTCCGTGTCTGAACACGAGGCTTAGTATCTTTGTTGAAGCTAATCATTCCGTGTATATATCTAATTACACGAGGTTCAAGCTTTCCAAGCTTAAGATAATCATTTGGTGTATATTACTTTTTCAAATAATAAACACAATTGTTAGTAAACTAATCTGGAATGCTGATTTCGATAAGTTTTGCCAACCAACTAATGTTTTGGGAAGAACCGCAAACATCAAACCATCCAGATTAGAATACTGAAAACTCCTAACTGAAACTTCAAGTTTCTAATTTGACCGAAGAGATTGAGAATCGTTAGTATACTAATCTGGAATGCTGATTCCGATAAGTTTTGCCAACCAACTAAAGTTTTGGGAAGAACCGCAAACATCCAACCATCCAGATTAGAATACTGAAAACTCCTAATTGAAACTTCAAGTTTCTAATTTGACCGAAGAGATTGAGAAATCGAGGTCACTTAGTGAGGAACTAACCAAACTGAAAGAAGAACATTCTGTTTTGCTCAAAAATCTTAAAAACATTTCAGAGGAATGTGATTCTCTAAAACTGAAAGTTGCTAGTAATCAAAAACTAATTTGCTCACTTTTTTCGAGCACTAGCAAAGTCTCAGAAGCGTTGAACATGCAAAGAGATCCAAGTGACAAATCAGGGTTAGGTTTTTTAGAAAATGTTTTGAGCAATCATGCATCTACTTCAGAAACTATAAAACTTAAAGATCATCATTTTAAAGGAAATTACAGTTTCCAAGTTAAGTTGTTAGGCAAAAAGTTGCTCAAAACTCCAGTGTGGCTGATCAGGGTAAAGAGAAAAGGTCAGTTCTCAAACTGAACTCAATTCGCAAACTGAAAATGAATTCTGTTTCTAATCTGAATAAACTTGAGATGAAGTCAAGCATGCCTCAGAAATTTGTGAACCAATATGTCCCTATTGTTAGGAAACCAATTTCAGCAACTGAAATTGAATTTGCAATAAATTCAGTTTCACATCCGGATTTCAGAAATCTGAGGTCCTTTAATCATAACTCTTGTGATAGAAGGATTCATCTAAGTAGGGGGAACACCTACATGAGGTCTGAGCCCAGTCAAATTTGTTTTCAAGGGTTAGGAAGACTTCATATCCGGGAGTAGGATTCTGAGACTCTTATAAGAACTCAGATTCCAAAAACTTAGTTTCCAAAAAGAGTTTGCACACACCCACGATTCCTTCTGCATTGAATCTAAACAGTATTCATTATTTTAGAAGGAATAGTAAAGTAGTTATGAAATCACTACAGATCAAGGTGAATCAAGTTTGGATTCCAAAAGGGTGGATCCAAAAGGCTAACACTACGCGACCCGCAGAAAATTGGGTACCTAGAGTCTAACCTTCTTTGTGATGCAGGTACAGGGACATCCAAGTCAGCCCCAGAAGAAGAAAAGAGCTTGGATATTGGATAGTGGATGTTCCACACACATGACGGGAGAAAGAGACTTGCTCATCAATCTGGAAATGGCAGGAGGACCCCCAGTCGTATTTGGTGACGATTAGAGTCAATTGCAAAGGATGTGTGGAATTCAAGAAGATCATCCTCAAAGAAATGAGGTGACATTTGCCAAGTCTCAGCGCCACATCAATGACAAAGAGTCCAAGAAGATCATCCTCAAAGAAATCAAAAAAGGAGGTCTCTATGCCATGGATTGGGAGAGTGGTCAAGCTGACACTTGCCTTGTCGTAATAAGCTCCCAGAAAGGCACAAATTGGCTCTAGCACAAGAGATTGAGCCACCCAAACTTCAACTCAATTCGACACCTTGCAAAGCACAACTTAGTTGAAGGTTTGCCCAAAACTGGATTCAAGAAAGACGAAGTTTGTAGAGCATGCTAGATGGGAAAGAAAACTCATGCTTCATTTAAGAACCGTCCTGTTACAGCGAGCACAGGCCGGATACTAGAGTTGCTACATATGGATCTATGTGGACCTGTCAGGCCACCCACGATAGGAGGAAAGCGATTTACTCTTGTAATTGTTGATCACTACTCGAGGTATACTTGGGTGGTGTTACTGAAAAGACTAAAGACGAGGTCAAACTCCAGCTTCCAGAAATGATCATGAGAGTTCAAAATGATAAAGGTGTGACTGTGAAGAGGATAAGTTCCGACAATGGAATTGAGTTCTTTAATGGATTTTTGCGCATACATTGGGATTGCCCACGAAAAGTCAACTCCAATAACTCCTCAACAAAATGGCCTTATTGTTGGTCCCAAATCAGAGTACATATAATGTGCAGCAGAAGTATAAGAACAATTATTTGCACTCTTAATGCAGGTAGTTCAGTTTCAAACTAGCAACTCAGTTGTAATCAACACTTTTAAAACGACGGTTTGTGTTAGCCAACAGTTTTAGGTATCCAGTTTACAGTTAAACACAGTTAACAGTTATACACTTCAACACTTTTAGAGAAGTGTTGAAGGTTTCAAAACACAATTGAAAATTGTATGGTGCGTAAAGTAAATAAAACTGTAAATGATGCAGGATATTTATAGTTGTTCGGAGCCTAATGTCCTACGTCCACTATTCGGAAATTATTCCGATAATTCACTAAGTAATGAAGATACAATCCTCATGATCTATAGCCAAATGCTGTAGAAACTACCATCCACAGCAAACTGGATCACTCGCCCAATTAGTTGTTCTTCACTCCTTCTTCAGTTCCTCGAAGCCAGGTGGTACCCTGAAGTCTTCTCAGAAAAGACAGTCGTTGGAAATGGATTGAGGACAAACCTCCCTTCTCCTTCTCTGGTGGGTGGATGGTCGAGTTCTTCCCAGAAAGTACGTTGGTTTGCAAAATCGGGTAATAACCCGGTCTCCTCAAATAATTAGGTTGTTGTGTTCTCAATTGAAAAGTAAGAACACCAAGAGAGTAGACTAAGTTAAAAGACTTAATCCTCGTGTACACAAAGGTCACACGGTGAATCTCTGAAGATTCCTTAAGCAATAATGCCTCGTGTTCAATAAATGAACCAAGAAGTTAAGACTTTCTTAATAGAGAGCTTTTAATGCTTTGAGCTTTAAATTCGGCAGAGTGACATCAAGAATTTTTGTGTTCTTCTTGTATGTCGTTTCTCTGGTCTCTGCTATTTATAGTTGAATCTATAGAAAATAGCTGGAAGAGATATTTCGAAGGATGTCCAATCAGTGTCCATCCTTCTCTGTAAAGTAGACCTGCTCCTCTGCCTTTTCTAAATCACTGCCATGCTTTTTGCAGGGGCAGTTTGTACTTGTTGTGTCAGACTCAAACAACGTTGTACTATCATAACTGAGTGTATCTTTGTTCCTTATCATTGAATCTTCAACGCTCTTTTATGAATGTTCGGCATCTTGTCTTTCATGTGTTTCTTTGACGTGAAACTGTCCTGGTCTGAAACTATGAGCACCTCTCCATAGTTTCTTTATGAAAACTGTGTCCACAGTTTTCTTTGCTATACGATCCTTGACAGTTGAAAAACTTTATGCACAGTTTTTCACATCCGTTACTCTACACAGTTTTCCTCATACATTATTGTAGACAATTTTCTCGTCTGGACGACTTCCACTTCAATAACTGTTCCACAGTTTTTGACCGTTTTCTTCTCCTAGACTATTACAACTCGATCATCCTATACAAGGATTACATGAGGTAATAACTCTAAGGCCTAAACTTGGGTACACAGTTTTGACACAACAAAACATCAAATTAAAGGTGGGATTTCTACATACATACCTAACAATTTCCCCCTTTTTGATGTTGTCAAAACCATACCTTTTAAGTTGAAAAGTAGATGCAGTTGCTCTGAGTTTACAAGGTTTGAAAATCTAACATTATTCAGAATTGTGCTTCTTCTATACTCGACCTACACTAACTGATCTTCCCCCTGAATGGGAGAGATATTTCTCGATTAACATTAATTAGTTTAGAGCAATAAAAGAATGCTTATCACACTGGAACATGTGAATTCAGCTACGTACAAAGGTAAGAGAATAAGAGCAGTTGTCTTCAAACCAATGGTTTTAGACCTGTTGGGAATCATTTTTAGATTCTCCCCTTATGATCAAATTTGTAATAGGTATTGTTGAATCAAAGCCTTAGCATTTGGTCGATCATTGCTGAATTCTAGCATAGTCTAGCAACTCGTGTAAAGTCCTGTATAGGGTGAATATTGAGTTGTAATAGAATAGGTTGCTAGAAGCACTTCAAGCAGATGTCAAAGAATGCTAAAGAGAATGTTTGCTAAGGCGTTAGCAAACATATGATAAAGGAATAGACTGCTAAGAAGGACTCTCTTAGCAGACAGAAGAAGATTAGCAGAATGCTGAGGAAGTCAACATCTGCTAGAACATTTCAGAGGAATCGAGTGCTAAACCTTGCTGAAGCGTCAACAGTCTGACTCGAGCAAAAGCAGACCGCTAGAAGAGAGTTAACAATCAAAGGCCTAGCAGATGGATCTGAGATTACTTAGCAATACGAAGTAGTCATCAACAAATGCTACACTCCCGTTCTGACAGAAGTACAAACAAAGGACAAGCTTTCTAGAAGTGGTTCTAAAAGTACTGTACGATGCAGAAAACGAATGGAAAAGTCAATCCACTCTTGGACAAAGGAACCGTTGTGTCTAACGGATATGGAGATTCAAAAGTTGAATCTCCATGTATAAAAGACAAGTCCAAAAGTGAGAATCGACTACTGCTTTATTCACACTTTACTCACGAACTCACACTCAAGAGATTCCTCAGACAAACAAAGTGAAAAGTAGTCACGAGAGCATTTAACAAGATAAGAAGAATCATTAAAGCTCTCAACCATCGAGTGTCCCTTATATTCAAGATCTGACACTCAAGTGTTTTCATTGAATTCCTTTTAAGGATTCAATCATTGGGATACCTTCCGATCTTGGAAGCATCCAAAAGTCATTTCTAACAAGATCTGACTCCGACGGGCATCTTGCCAAAAATAGATAAGTTCAGGAGAGAACTATAAAAACTCCCATCATTGTCGGAAAAAGTCAAGTTTTACGAAGGTCCCGCCCTTGACTTGACTGTAGCTGAATCAGACTAAGGACTGCGAAGTATCGGAGGATAGTTGTGGAGTAGCCAGTTCGAAAGCTCACTGTCCTACTACACGGAAAGGACGATTCCTTATACTTTGTATACTTTCTTAGTGAAATTCTTAGCGTTTCGGCTAAGGAGTGGACGTAGATCTGTTTGGATCGAACCACTATAAATATCGTGTTTATTTACTATTTTATTATGCACGAGACTTTAAACCTAGCAATCATATTGCTATTGTATAACTGTGAAGAAATCTTAATCAATCCTTGAGCTTAAATAATCTTCAAAGAAAAACATAAGTGTAAGTGACGTTAAATCATTCCGCTGCATTTTGTGTTCTTGTTTGAACACGACGACTCTGATAAATCAGGACCAACAAGACCTTTCATTATATGTGTCCGTTACAAGTACATGAAAAGTTAAAAACTGCGGTAACAAAAGATACAAGACAGTTCAGAAGTTACTCAGTAATGCCTAAAATTTTTCCTTGTCCTTGACCTTGTCTTGGTTTGAAGAGTTTGCGTCCTTTGGATTTGAGATAGCAACAGGGGTCGAGGTTCCAACTTGCATGACAAAGCTCTTGGCCATTTCCACCATTAATTTCATCTCCTGCTCTCTGGCTTGCTTCATGCATTCCATCTGGACTTTTATCTGCTCATTTTGCCTCTCCATCAACTGCAACTGCAGCTTCACTTGTTCATCTCTCCTTTCTTCCCCCTTTTTGACAAGATCAAAAAGTGATCTTCCCCTCAGTTATGCCTGAGATTTGTCCTTGTCCTTGTCCTTCTCTTCGTTTCAAGAGTCTGCGTCCTTTGGCTTTGAGATAGTAGTAGAGGTCGAGGGTCCAGCTTGCATGGCAAAGCTCTTGGCCATTTCCACCATTAATTTCATCTCCTGCTCTCTAGCTTGCTTCATGCATTCCATCTGGAATTTCATCTTCTCATTTTTCCTCTCCATCAACTGCAACTACAACTTCACTTGTTCATCTCTCCTTTCTTCCCCCTTTTTGACAAGATCAAAAAGTGAGACCATGGATGACTGGATCTGTTGATTCATTTTCTCTCTCATAATATCAAGGGTTAGATGAGGTGCTTCCACAGAGATGGGGTTGGGAGAGAATGGTCTTTCAGAAGCGACGAGTGCTCTAGAGTCTCCACCGGTTTGGCTCTGAGATGTAGTAGTATACAGCTCCAGTTGTTGATAAGCTCTGCTGGTTGCTTTCTCTTCCTCTTTTTGCTTTGCTGCTGCTTCTGCATCATTTCTTGCCTTCTCGGCAGCCGTCTCTTCTTCTCTTCTTTTTACTTTAGCAACTATTGCTTCTTCTTCTTGATGAGTTTTGTATACTAAAAGCATTTATTATAATGAGTATACGACGGTTTATTTCTCCTATCTGTTAACAATCTTACATGTATGTAACAATGGTATCCTCTTGTCTCACTGATAGGGACGATAATACGGCGTGTTGTAGATCGCAAAAGACAGTATGATCACTTGACCTAGTGAGACATAAACATGATCACATCCGAGACAGCGTATGAGGATATGTTTGTCTGGATGGCTGCGGCATCGTTGGAATAAGTAGTCTGTCTTGGTTACTTGACATGCTGGTACGCAGGGGTGGCATATTGATGGACCGCAGTGAAATGTATTCATCTGTCTGACATCAGCGAATACAAGATCTTGTTATATTGATTGAGTCCAAACCCTAACGAAGGTTCAGGGGTTTGCACGAGTTGACTGTTGATTTGACTTGCCATGGTGGAGAGCCTAAGTAACGTGCTTGTATATCCGCATCTTGGGTAACAACAGTTCGTGTAGTATTGCCTGAGATTGGGTTTAGGTAACCATATCCGAGTAATAGGATGGGGACATTCCCTGAGGAGCTCAATGACATTCATTGTGCCAAAGTCCTGCAGGCTGATTAAGTTCAGGCACGAGTGATAAGGATTGAGTGGTACAACTCAGGAATAATAAGATATTAATTAATTGTAGTTAGAGCTTGTTAGAAGCTCCAATTAATTAATGGATGTCCGGTAACCTTAAATATGGGGATTCTCAATTAATGCAGCCCGTTCTCATAACTTGGTAATAAAGGGGTAGGTCAGTATTAATTCTGTGGTGAAAAAGCATTAATATTAATTAATTAACTGTGTCCTGGGTTGTGGACATGGGAATTAATTAATTAGAGGCCCACTTTATTATTTTCATTAGGTCCCAGGTCTGGCCTAAGTAATATATGTTGAATGGAGCCCAGTAGCCCATTAGGGATAAAACCCTAGGTCTATAAATAGACCCCTCTGTCTCTGAAACCCTATCCACCTTGATCATAATTCAAATCAGTCAAAATCCTAGGGAGAGAGAGACTTGGGCGGCGCGAACTGTAGAGGGAGGAGAAGGATTTTCGCCTCTGGCCTACATCACAGATCTGTGGAATCCTCACCAGTAGCAGATCTGAACAGCATTGGGACACAGCCCTGAAGATCTAATCTGTAGAACATAATTCTCTTTTCTTCTCTTTTGTTTTTGATTTATTCTAAGAAATTAGATTACTAATTTCTGCTTCCGCAGATTAAATCGAATCGCGTGGTTGAATTGAAGTTGGAAATTCAAACGCGAAAGATTGGATCAGAATCTACGGAATAACGGTAATTCCTCAATCCACAATTCTGAGAATTAAATTCATATGAGCATGCGAGGTTTATTATTTTATTTAATTGTGCACAATATCCATAAATCGGTCCGGTTCAAATGGTTTTAGTGATTCGATTCACAGGAAAACCCTACAATTGGTATCAGAGCCAGGTTTATGATTTATGGCTCTTTTGAGCATAATTAAATTTGATATGCATGTATGAATTTATTTATTTTGTGGATGGTTTTTGTTCCTCGTGGCAACTCGTGTAATTCAGCCCGCGGTGGTTTATCCGTGTAGGGCTGAATTAATTTTGTAAAATCACGAGAAAATCCGTGATTAGTGTAGATTTGAAAAATTGAAATAGAATAGATAATTCTGTAATTTTTATATTCAAATATGTAATTGAACGGGTCGAGGACGAAGAACGAAGACGGAGCCGGCGAAGGGCGGCGCACGATGGCAGTGAAAAGCCGCGCGCGTGCGGCCGCAGGAGGCAGCAGAGCAGGGCCACGCACGGCACAGGCAACGACGCACAGCAGCGCACGTTGCGGGCGGCCAGGCGGCAGGCGGACAGCAGCGGCGTCGGGGGTGCTCTGCACGCGAGGCGCGCGCTCGAGTGCGCGGTGCTGTGCGCGACGCGGCGGTCCGGCGGTGCTGGCGGCGGCTCTGTCGTCGTCGGCGGCTGCTGTCCCATTGCGGTGGTTCATGTTTTGGTGGTTTCTACAATCCCGTGTAAACCCTAGGGTTTGCATTAGGGTTAGGGTAAATCATTAGATCACAAAGGCCTAAATCCCAAAAGATTTGGTGGATAAAGATTTGGAGGCCCTAGAAGATTTGTATCTATCCAAATAGATTCAAAATTCAAATTGTAATAGATAGGATTTATTTTTCCTATTTTGTGGGGCCACGAGGGATTTTTGTTTGCCTTAATTGTCCTCGTATGATATGTGTTTTAATTTATGTGCGCAATTAAGCATGTGTAGATAATAGGAAAAGCATGATTTATCGCTTTTATTATTTACAGCTTTCCAAGCATTCTTATGTGATTAATTTCTTTTGTTGGATTATATTTTGGGAATTTTTGGGCTTGTTTAATTACATGCAAAAAATTTGGAAAATATAATAACAAAGAAATTATATGTGGGCATATAAGATACCTTTTAAAAGAAAAATACTAAGAAGATTTTTTAATTAAAATCAATAAACCTTCACAAAGCGGTCCTAGGCTGTAAGTGTATCTCTCGTTCTAGTAAACGTCTACGAGTGTAGCTTGCTAGTTCCTAGAGGTGCATGGGTACGGTTGTTGGGATTTCTAGACAAACAATTTAAATCATGTGAATAGTGGGAGGGTTTTGCGTTAACGTCTACGAGTGTAGCTTGCGTAGATCTCTTTCACAAGTATTCTAGGATTGATTTAAATTATAGATAACAAATGCTTTAAGGGTTGTGCAGTATGGTTACGTGCCATGCTAAGCTGTCTCTTTTGGCCGGAGTTAAATTTGTGGTTAATGGCTTAGAAGCATCTTAGAATATAATGCAAGAATTGCATCCCTGTTCTTGACAGTTCACGGTGCAGGGTGGTAATATCAGTGGGCAAGGCGAGATTGATATCATCCTTAACTCTCTTCTGGACTCCTTTTATGACTTTAAGGTGGTTGCTGCTGCAAGGGGAGAGTATGCTATGCATGAGCTACTTGAGGACCTTGTGGTGAAGCAATCTTCCATGCGAGCACGGATGCCTGTTCTGACTGCTTCTAGTACTGGTTCAACAACCTCTAAGGTTGGAGATGATGGTGCTGAAAGCAAGCTTAGGAAAGCAAACAGTGAAAGCAAGTCAAAGAAGGTGAAGAGGGTTAAAGTCACTCCAAAGGACAAGAGCTGTGCTGGATGAGGAAAGGTGGATTGCCCGAATGCGAAGGGACAAGGTACGTCATTTGCATTTGTAACGGAAACATGTTTAGCATCGGTTTCTACTCATTCGTGGGTAGTGGATACTGTAGCTACTGATCATGTTTGTTACATTTTGCAGGGGTTCACACCTAGGAGGGTGCTGAAGAATGACGAGGTTACCATCTCAATGGGGAACGCAGCACAAGTGAGTGCAGCTGCCATTGGAGATTTCACCTTGTACTTTGATGATTCTATTTTAACTTTGAGAGATGTTTTGTACGTGCCGGATTTTTGGCGAAACTTTATTTCAGTTTCCAAACTTTATGTTGATGGATATTCAGTTATTTTTTAGAGTGGTGTTTCTATCATTGGTAATAACGGTGTTATTTTTCGAGGGATGCTGAATAATTCTCTCTATGTTATCAACTGTAATCATAAGGCTTCCACAAATATTGCACGTAATTCATCCATAATTGATAATCCTAGAAAGAGAAAACTTACTTCTTTTGATGAGGGTCTTACATATCTCAGGCACTTGAGACTGGGTCACATCAGCTTGAAGCGGATTCAAAGACTTGCAGATGATGGTACATTGGACTTAGTCCAGGCTGTACCTTATCAAGTATGTGAATCCTGCATCGAGGGCAAGATGTCAACTCGGCCTTTCAAGGCTAGTAAGTCTCGAGCAGAGGAAGTGTTGGAATTGATCCATTCTGACTTATGTGGACCGATGTCCATGCAGGCTCGTGGAGGGTACGAGTACTTCGTCACTTTCATTGACGATACTCAGGGTACGAATACGTTTACCTGCTTTGCTACAAGTCTGAATGCTTTGAGAAATTCAAAGAATTCAATGCTGAGGTAGAAAAGAAAGTCGGGAAAACTATCAAGTCACTGCGATCTGACCGCGGTGGCGAATACCTCGGTAACGAATTCCTGCAATATTTGACAGAGAACGGGATTACATCCCAGTGGACTGCACCGGGTACTCCCCAGCAAAATGGTGTAGCTGAAAGAAGAAATAGGACTCTTCTAGAGATGGTAAGATCAATGATGAGTTACGCAAACTTACCAATTTTGTTTTGGGGCTACGCATTGAAAACAACAACTTACGTCCTAAATGTGGTGCCTTCTAAATCAGTTCCAAAGACGCCTTCTGAGCTCTTCCTCGATCGCAAACCGAGTTTGTGCAAGTTTAGAGTATGGGGCGGTCCGGCACACGTACTGTCGAAGAAACCTGATAAGTTAGAAAGTAGGTCAAAAGTAATATTGTTCATAGGGTATCCCAGGCAAACGAAAGGTGGTTATTTTTACTGTCCTGAGAGTCAGAGAGTCGTTGTTTGCACCAACGCAAGATTCTTGGAGGACAGTATGTGCGTAATCACAAGTCAAGGAGTGATATCCTTCTTCAAGAAATTGAGAACGAGAATGCGATTCCAAGGGAAGGGGAACGTGTAGATGTGGGTGCACCTGTGAGAGGTTCAGCACCATAGACACGTTCTTCTATGCAAGGTGCAGAACCACAAGTTACAGCACCTACTACTGACACGGCACCGATGCCTAGTCGTAGTGGAAGAGTTATTTTCCAGCCGAAAAGGTACATGAACTGGGTGAGTCTTCGGACTTGAGCCCGGAAGACGGACATGAGGACTCTGACCCACTGACTTACGAAGAGGCAGTGCAGGACAAGGATGTTGCCAAATGGCTTGTCGCCATGGATTCTGAAATTGAATCCATAACTGCTATGGATGTATACCAGAAAACTGATTTGCCGGATGGCTTTAGGGCCATAGGGTGCAAACGGGTATACAAGAGAAAGAAAGGGCGGATGGAAAGATCACGGCTTTTAAAGCTAGGCTGGTGGCAAAGGGTTATAGTCAGAAAGAGGGCATTGACTATGACGAATCCTTTTCACCCGTTGCCATGCTCAAATCCATCCGGATACTCCTTGCCATAGTTGCGCATATGGACCTCGAGATATGGCAGATGGATTTCAAAACCACTTTTCTAAACGGTTACCTTGAAGAAGGTAGGGACATCTATATGCAGCAACCTGAGGGTTACATACGCAAGGGCGAAGAACATCTTGTCTGGAAGCTTAGGAAGTCCTTGTATGAACTTAAGCAAGCTTCAAGGTCGTGGAACTTACGTTTCAACGATGTGATTAAATCATATGGATTTGCACAGTTGGAAAAGAAAAGTTGTGTTTACCGACTTTGTGTTAGTGGGAGCGTGGTTTTCCTTGCACTATACATTGATGACATACTCCTATTTGGAAACAACGAGGGAGTGATGTCCAAAATCAAGGTTTGGTTATCCGCACAGTTCCAAATAAAGGATCTGGGAGAAGCTGGCTACATTCTTGGAATTAAGGTCTTACGAGATCGTAAGAGAAGAATGTTGAGCTTTTCCCAGGCATCCTATGTGGATACTGTAATAGCCCGGTTTAGCATGCAACTCGCCAGGAAAGGCTTCCTACCTTTCAGACATGGCGTTCATCTTTCTAGTGGGCAGTGTCCTGAGATACAGAGGGAGAAAGATGAGATGAGTCTTGTACCATATGCTTCGGCAGTGGGTAGCCTCATGTATGCGATGTTGTGTACCAGGCCAGATATCTGTTATTCCGTTGGCATGGTAGCAAGATATCAATCTAACCCTGGATAGGCGCAATGGACTGCTGTAAAGCACATCCTCAAGTACTTGAAGAGAACTAGGAATTACTGCCTAGTTTAACAAAGTGAGGATTTGTGCCCTGTGGGTTATACAGACTCGGATTTCCAAGGGGACCAAGATGAGAAGAAATCGACCTCACGATATGTGTTTACCCTGGGAGGTGGAGCTGTATCTTGGAGGAGCTCAAAGCAGAAATGCATTGCTGACTCCACCATGGAGGCGGAATATGTCGCCGCCTCCGACGCCTTGAAAGAGGGGGGTATGGCTCAGAAACTACCTTTTAGAGTTGGGCATGATCCCGAGTTTGCTGAGGAGCATCACAATTTATTGTGATAACTCTGGTGCAGTGGCAAACTCAAAGGAACCGCGGTCTCACGGGGCAAGCAAACTCATAGAGAGAAAGCACCATATCATACGAGAAATCGTATCGAGAGGTGATGTGCTGATCAAGAAGATTGACACTAAGAACAACCTTGCCGATCCATTTACAAAGAGCATGCCGCAGAAAGTTTACGAAAGACATATTCGTGAGCTGGGTCTGAGGTGGATGTCGACCACTGACAGTGGTTATAGATATAGCAGGCTAGATAGACGAACTGTATACTCTTTAATAGCTTAGTTATGCTTTGAGTATAAGTGGGACATTAATTGGTTTTTATACTGAAAGCATTTGTTATAATGAGTATACGACGGTTTATTTCTCCTATCTGTTAACAATCTTACATGTATGTAACAATGGTATACTCTTGTCTCACCGATAGGGACAATCATACGGCGTGTTGTAGATCGCAGAAGACAGTATGATCACTTGACCTAGTGAGACATAAACCTGATCATAGCCGAGACAGCGTATGAGGATACGTTTGTCCGGATGGCTGCGGCATCGTTGGAATAAGTAGTTTGTCTTGGTTACTTGACATGCTGGTACGCAGGGGTGGCATATTTATGGACCACAGTGAGATGTATTCGTCTGTCTGACATCAGGGAATACAAGATCTCATTATATTGATTGAGTCCAAACCCTAACGAAGGTTCAGGGATTTAAACGGGTTGACTGTTGCTTTGACTTGCCATGGTGGAGGGCCTAAGTAACGTGCTTGTATATCCGCTTCTTGGGTAACAGCAGTTCGTGTAGTACTGCCTGAGACTGGGTTTAGGTAACCATATCCGAGTAATAGGATGGGGACATTCCCTGAGGAGCTCAATGACATTCATCGAGTCAAAGTCCTGCAGGCTGATAAAGTTCAGGCACGAGTGATAAGGATTGAGTGGTACTACTCAGGAATAATAAGATATTAATTAATTGTAGTTAGAGCTTGTTAGAAGCTCCAATTAATTAATGGATGTCCGAAAACGTTAAATATGGGGATTCTCAATTAATGCAGCCCGTTCTCATAACGTGGTAATAAAGGGTAAGGTCAGTATTAATTCTGTGGTGAAAAAGAATTAATATTAATTAATTAATTGTTTCCTGGGTTGTGGACATGGGAATTAATTAATTAGAGGCCCACTTTATAATTTGCATTAGGTCCCAGGTCTGGCCCAAGTAATATATACTGAATGGAGCACAGTAGCCTATTAGGGATAAAACCATAGGTCTATAAATAGACCCCTCTCTCTCTGAAACCCTATCCACTTTGATCATAATTCAAATCAATCAAAACCCTAGGGAGAGAGAGAGTTGGGCGGCGCGAACTGTAGAGGGAGGAGAAGGATTTTCACCTCTGGCCTACATCACAGATCTGTGGAATCCTCACCAGTAGCAGATCTGAACAGCATTGGGACACAACCCTGAAGATCTAATCTGAAGGATAGAATTCTCTTTTCTTCTCTTTTGTTTTCGATTTTTTCTAAGAAATTAGATTACTAATTTTTGCTTACGCAGATTAAATCGAATCGCGTGGTTGAATTGAAGTTGGAAATTCAAACGCGAAATATCGGATCAGACTCTACGGAATAACGGTAATTCCTCAATCCACAATTCTGAGAATTAAATTCATAGGAGCATGCTAGGTTTATTTTTTTATTTAATTGTGCACAATATCCATAAATCGGTCCGGTTCAAATGGTTTTAGTGATTCGGTTCACAGGAAAACCCTACACTTCTTTCCTTCTCAGTTCAGCTGTTGCTTCCTCTTCTTGCTTTCTTTTCAGCTCATCAACAGTTTCTTCTTCTTTCCCCTTTCATTCGGCTTCTTTGGCCTCCTGTCGTGCCCTTTCAGTGGCTTCGGCCTCTTGTTTTGCTTTTACAGTAGCTTCGGCTTCTTGTCTGGCCTTTTCTGCTTCTGCTGCTGCTGCGGCAGCCTCGATCTCAAGCCTTTCTTTCTTAGCAGGTGATGTTGCAGCTTCCTCTTCTTGCTGTCTTTTTAGTTTAGCAGTAGTTTCTTCTTCTTGCCTCTTTCTTTCGGCTTCTTCAGCCTCCTGTTGTAACCTTTCAGTGGCTTCGGCCTCTTGTTTTGCCTTTTCTGCTTCTGATGCTGCTGCCTCCTCTTGTTTCCTCTTTTGTTCTGCCTCAAATCTTCTTTGCTCAGCTTCACGTTCTAGCCTTTAGATCTCTTCCTCTTCTTCGCGAATCTTCTGAGCTTTCTTGGCAGAATATGCTTCAGTAGATTTGACTCGAAATAAAAACTAAAACTATTGTTTGAGAAGCATTTGCAATTGGCACTTACGAACGAGCACGACAGCTTTTCCGGCAGTTTCTTCAAGAGTTAAGTTGAAGGAGAGTTGAATTGCTTGGGTCAGAGCAGCTTTGTCTTCTTCTTGCCTTTGTTTTTCTAGCTCCACTTCTTCCTCTTATTCAAGCTGGTAGAGACGTGTCCTGAACATTTGCTCTTTTTCATTCAGTTTTTGTTGTTGTTCATTTAGTTGCTCAAGGGCAACGAGATATTCAGCGATCTTTCTTCGAATGGTCTCCAGATTCGATGCTTCTTTGTTTCTAGCAGTTTCCTTTGGAAGGTCACTTTGATCAATTCCCCCTAAATTCAAGAAGGGAATGTTATCTTGTTCTGCTTCCTTAGTTGATTCTTCTTGCTCATCGGAATCTTATGAAGCGGTCCTGCCATCCTCTGGTTGTTCTAGTCTTTGAGATGTGGTTTTCTCAGAATCAGATGATGAGTTGCATATCATCTCTTCAAGATTTACTTGATCATCAGCTGTGTAGATTCCAAGAGCCTCAAGCTGAAAGCGTTCTACAACGTCAGTGGATATGAACTCTGGGTTCAGAATTGTCTCCTGTGGTTTGGAGGATTGACCAACTCCTTCAAGTGTAGCATCGAATTGCAATTTCTTGGCAACTGACCTCATTGATCTCTCTTCTTTCCTCTTCTTACTTTGAGGTCCTTCGATGTCAGTTTGTTACTTTTCACAGCTCGCTATGAACCTTCTCCCAGGTTTGTCTCTATTTGTTTCCTCTTATTCCTTTTTCTCCTCTTTTTATGTTGTTGAGCTGAGATGCCAGTTTTCTTAGGTTTCTCGGAACCCTCGACATTTCGAACTAGAGGAATGGCAGCGAGACTCTCAATCGTCTTAGCATCTACTTCCTTGTCGTGAAAATTGTCATGCCCTTCATCATTACCATCGTCTCCTCCATCGTCTCCTTCGTCTATGTAAATCGAACGGTAGACTGGATTCTTTGGTGGAATGAAATCAGATGGTATAAGGTCTTCCCCTTCATCATGAAGACCTAGAATACTCTCAAGAAGGTAGCTAACCTTCAAACCAAAACTGACAGTCGAAGAAAACTTGCCATCTTTTTGGATGCCCTTGTTTTTCATCGCATTTTCCAGCAAGCGTCCAAAAATATATTCTGCCCAATTTCCTCCAGGGCAGTCATCAAGAACCATCATCAAGGCTTATTTGAGATTACTTAACTCAGATAAAGATCCAACGCCACAATAGATCATCCTCGGTGCGATCTCACTGAGTGTCTTATAGATGGGTTCAGTTCAGATACCTTGGTGGCAGCTCTGAATTTTTCTTTAATCTCTGGCTTCTTCCACTTCATCCAATGATTCTTCATTGCCTCTTTGTTATCATGGAGATAACTGGCGATGTCGACCCCTGTCTTGGGTAGATGAAGGTATTGGGCGACGAGATCAGGATCAATCCTTAAATCCTTCTTTGCAACTTTTGTCTAGAAGAACCGTTATCTTTAACAATTATCGCATGTTCGTACAACACGGCTACGCGATGTGGATTGAATCTTTGGGGAGAAGCAGTCAAGAACTGTGTTAGGTTCTCTTTTATGAGCTTCTTGGAGATCTCTGTAGCAATCGCCTCATCTAATAAAATTGAGGCGAAATTCCACCAATTCAAGATTTTATCTTTTACAACTTGCGATGCCTGAAGCTGTTTGTTAGTGAGGCCGTAAGCATCAACGATTTGAAATAAATCGTCTTGTGAGGTCTCCTCTGTGACTATGTACGGCTCAGGGTTATCGGAGGTGCTGGTGCCTTCGATTTGAGTCTTCTCTTTCGGCATGTTTGGGAGATGTAATATGGATGATTTAGAAGACTTTGAGTAGAGACCTTGAGATTTTTGAACATGACTTGAAGAGAGTAGAGAGTTCAAGTGAGAATGTCGAAGAAGACGAGAAAAAGGGTTTCAGATATTTTGGTGATCAATCGTCAAACAAAATCATAGGCTGAGATTAAAACCCTTGTTTTGCGTTGGACGACTAAGATAGACACTGACGTAGGCGGCTTGTTCACGTCTCTGGCACGCTGTTCAGGAGCACATGGGAAAGTCGATGTGGCTCCGTGTAATAAGTCATTGAGTTGTCCGCATTTAATGCAATGTGTAGCCGAAGACTTTGTCAAATTTGAAAATTTGCGCCTTTGACTAAGGCGGTTTTCTCTATCCCACGTCTTCATAAAAATTCTTAAGACAGTTCAAAACTGTCCTTATCGAAAAACTGAGCAGATGTATCTCTTAGTTTCCAGTTAGAAACTGTCCTTTCTTTCAATAGTTAAAAACTGTGACCTTGACAGTTTCTTCGAGCAGTTTCCAATCAGTTCTTGAACTCTGTCCTTAGACTTTAATGTGTTGTCTGGGAACCGGTATGACTGTGGTTTGACCCTATACTGACTCAGAACTCATAGCCTTCTGACCTAATGCCCATATATCCATTCAGTATGGCTCGATGCGGTTGTTGGGCATTGAATGCTGACTTATTGGCATCTTACTCTGAGCTATGAGGAGTCGTTCCTGCATTTAAGTGATTTGCCATATTTTACGAGGTAGGGAATGCACATGATTCATCCTCTTTCAGAAATCCATATAACATCCAATCTTCCAAAAATGTGACTTCATCATCTTCTTCTTCTTCTTCCCCTTTTAATCTTTTGAAAGAAATGAGGAAGATCTCCATCAAGAGGAAGAAGATTTTGGATGAGAAAAGACTTTATGCACAATACTGGAGAATTCCGGAAGTTCACGTCGAGGTGGTGAGAAACTTGAGGGCGAACAATCTTCAGCGCTTTGTTATTTACGGATGTGCTCAAGTTGGTTATTTACAATGCCAAGGTCTCCGATGAGCAGATCTACTGCAATATAAATGGGGAGGAATTCTTTTGGTCAGCTGATTATTTTGCGGATGCATTCGAGGTTCCTTGCAGTGGAACGTCGGTTCTGCAGTATCGCTGGGAGGAGACGGCACCGGAATGGTCAGTTTGGCAGGATTGGAGAGTGTGGGATATTTATTTCCTTCCAACTGTGTCAAGTGGGTTCCTCAAGCCACGCTACAAGGTGTCCTACAACATCATTAACCAGATGGTGGTCTGCAATTCCCCCGATGAAACTGACTTTACACCGTCTATCTGGAAGGTAATGATGGCGTTTGAGGACCAAGCTTCGGTGAACTGGGCAGGATTCATCTTCGATCGTATGAAGAGTGCCCTGTAGAAGCTACCTAAAGTTACTATCCCCTACGGCATGCAGCTGCGCTGGATCCTCGAAAAGCGGATCCCATACGTCAAGGAAGGTCCATCAAATCTATTTGGATCCGACTACTACCCCTCCAGGTGCACGCCCACCGACTGACAGCCTCCAGGATAAACTTTATAAACTTGTGTATCCTCCCTTTTTATTTTTCTTGGACATTGTATCACCTCCCTTCTTAATGAATGAGATAGTCGTATTCTCTTTTGACTTCAATCTTGAGCAACTGTTCTAAGAATAACTCAACTGACATAACTAATAAGCTAAATAGTTTTACACGCTCAGTTCAATAGATCGCACCGATTAGTTCTTATCTCTTTCCGTTGAGATTTCATCAAATTCTAGAAGACCTAGTTTGATGCACAACTCTTTGAAACGAGCCTCAGGTAGCGGTTTGGTGAAGATGTCCGCTAGCTGGTCCTCTGTCCTTATATATTCCACCGAGATATCCTCTTTCTCAACATGATCTCGAATGAAATGATGAAGAATATCAATATACTTCGTCCTGGAGTGTAGAACTGGATTCTTCGATATACAAATTGCGTTGTTGTTGTCGCGGTGAATAGAAACACATCCAGTTTCTACCCCATAATCCTAAAGCTTTTGCTTTATCCACAGCACTTGAGCACACCAGCTGGCTGCTGCTACATATTCAGCCTCGGTGGTTGACGTAGCCACCGAATGCTGCTACTTGCTGAACCAGTCGATCAGTTTGTGACCTAAAAACTTACAAGTTCCACTTGTGCTCTTTCCATCAATTCTGCAGCCTCCAAAATCAGAATCAGAGAATCCATTCAGCATGATTCCATCAGTTTTGGGATACCAGATACCTAAAGAATCAGTCTTCCTGAGATATCTTAGATTCTCTTAGCTGCTTCCATGTGAGACTTCTTAGGATTCGCCTAGAATCTTGCACACACTCCCACAGCATAAGAAATATCGGGTCTAGTGGAAGTTAGATACAATAGTGACCAAATAATCCCTCTATAAGCAGTCGGATCGATAGGTTCTCCTTCTTCATCAAGAGTGATCTGAGAACTGGTGCTCATAAGAACCCTTAGAGACTTCGTCTTCTCCGGACAGAATTTGTTGATCAAGTCTTGAGTATACTTCTTCTGACTTATGAAAATCCCTTCATCAGACTGATCATCTTGCCCATCATACTCATGTGAAATTTATTTTGCATCAGCTTGGCAAATTTCTCACATAGCTTGGAGTTTTTGCTTTCGAAGATAATGTCCTATACAAATTGAACAAGCAGGATGTCCTCTCCATCCTTTATCTTAAACAGGGTTCGGTCGATTGCACCCTTTTCAAATCCGTTCTTGAGCAGAAACTGGGAGAGAGTTTCATACCATGCTCTAGGTGTTTGCTGATAAGCTCGTTTTTCTACTCACTTATCGCTTTGTTTTTCTTTTCTTTTATGCATTTTAGCTTGTTTCCTTGAATAAATTGAGCATGAGTATATATTAGAGGGTGTTATGCTTGCCATGGTAAGATTTCGCAGGTTTTAGGCCAAATCCAATGAAAAACCCGTACTGAAAGCAGTAGATGTTCAAAGGAACAGTCACTACTTCTTCCACCGATGGAATCTGAGCTAATGGAGCATGTACTTTGAAATATCTTTGAATTAGCTTTCCAACGCAACTGGAATCGGGTAAATCGGAGCTCGGGAGTGAAAGTTATGGCCAAAACCGTGAGACTGCGCAAAAGGGTCGGAAGTGGCAAAAATGGTCTCTGTTTCGACCGAAATGAAAGCCATCTCAGCCGGGGTGAAGTTTTTTGGCGAATTTATGGGATTTTTCCACATAATTTGGGCGAGAATTGCTCGGGATTCAAGTTACACATCAATTTGGAAGCAATGAAGACCCCAAAAGGGAAGTTTCTACCAAGAAAATCATTCCTTTTGAAGCCATCAATTCAAGAAGGAAATTCCTACCATCCAAGGCCTCAACCCTACTACTATATAAACTCTTGAATAGCTCAGAATTAGGGCCCCTTCTCTTTTGTCTCTTTTTAGTTATTATTCAGTTGTTAATTTTTGCTTTAATTTTCTGTTTTCACTTTATGTTTTTGAGAATTCCTCTTTGATTTTTGTTAAACCTTTATTATTTTTAATGCAATCTTTAATTTTCTCTGCAAAGTTTTTCTTTAATATGTTAGGCTAGAACCCTAAACAGGTTCTAGGGTTTCTCCATCTGGGATGCATGTTTAGATTCAATTATTCAAACCCTTTAATTGGTTTAAATCCTATGTTTTATTTTAAATCTATTCTCATCGAAGGATTGAGAGATGAAGATTGAGGTAGGTTTCAGTTATTAATCGAAGGACCGAGAGGTGAAGGTTAGTAATAGGAAGTTAGGATTTAATACCTTTGATTTTATGTCCGACCAAGAAGAATTCAATAGTAGGAAAATCTAGACCTTTATGAAATTGATTAATTGGTGTATTTGAGACCGAGAGGAGATAAATCACTAATTAGTAAATTAGGTTTTAATTGCCCGACCAAGGAATTAATTCCACAATAAAAGGTTTTCCACCAAAATTGTGTTTTATGGGTTTGAATATTTGTTTCTTGCATGTTGATCAGACTGGTAGATTTCCCTAGAATCTGTGCTTTTTAATATTTGAATTTTTCACTCTTTAATTAATTGTTTTGAAAAACCAAAAACCCTAAATTTGATTTACCCAAACAAAGGTTTCAAAAACTATATTCAGTATATTATTTTCCCTCGTTGCACTATCCCTGTGGGTTCGACAACCTTTGGGTACTTATAAATTTATTTGTCCTATGCTATAATTTGTATGCAGATTTAGCATCGATCAAATTGGCGTCGTTGCCAGGGGTAGTCAGACGGCGAGTCATTACTGGATTGTTTGAAGAACTTTTGGATTGGGTTGTATTTTCTTAATTTTTCTTTTTATTTTCGAGTTTGGTGTTTTTTTTTTCTTTGTCTTTGGGTATGTTGCTGTGTTTTCTTTCGTGTGAGTTTTTTTGCAGAGTAGTGTCTGTCCCGGCCGAGTTGAATCTCAAAATGGCCGACCCAGAAGCATCCATCCTGGCCGAGACTAAGTCCACCACGGCCGGGATCATCTGATTTCTCCCTCGTTTTTTATGCAGGTGCATGAACACGCGGAACAAAGGGAAGACACTTGAGCCCTTTATACCTGAGATTGAAGCAGCCTGCAGAAACAACAGAAAGAAGGGAAAGAAGCTGAATTTTGAGATGGAAGCAAATCCGAAAGCCCCGTTTCAAAACATGCCACCAGAAGAACGGAGACAGCTGCTACAGGATATACAAAACATGAGAGAGCAACTTCTTGCTGCCCAAGCTATTCAGGCAGAGCAAGCCGCACGACTGGCGGGGCTGAACAACAGACAGGTGGTGGTCCCATAGAGGTCTATTCTCGAACGATTTTTACCACAGCAGGAGGAAGCAGGATTCAGGGTTGGCATCAACGCCAACAATTTTGAGCTGCGCACAGGGCTGATACAGATGGTGCAGCAGAATCAGTTTGGGGGGAGAGTAGTGGAAGATCCATACGCCCACCTCAACTTGTTCATCGAGGTGTGCGATACGATAAAGCAGAATGGAGTCCCCCAGGACGTCATTAGGATGCGCCTCTTTGCATTCTCACTCAGAGACGAGGCAATGTCTTGGTATGCTGGGCTTGACAAAAGCCAAATCGGGACATGGGAGGAGCTGCGAGCAGAATTCCTCACCAACTACTTCCCACCGAGCCTGCTACTGAAGAAGAAAGCTGCCATCACTACATTCAAGCAGCTGTATGATGAATCCCTGCATGAAGCTTGGAAACGATACAAGGAGCTCCTGCGACTCTGCCCTGGACATGGAATTGATCTCGAGATGCAGGTTTGTCAATTCTATTAGGGTCTGAATCCTCACATGAAGGAGATGGTGGATACATCTGCTCGTGGGATCCTGATGAAGAAGAGTGGAGCAGAGAGTATGAGGTTGCTGGCAGACATGGCACTGAACAGTCATCAATGGCCAACTGAGAGACAGATGCCAGTCAAAGCAGTGGAGACAAAGTCGGAGTTTGATGTGGCTGTAGAGGTGAAGAAGCTCCGAGAGGAAATTGAGAAGCTGGGAACTGCTAAGGTTGCTGTTGTTACAACTGAGCCAAGCATGGCGATTGTTCCGGTGGAAGCTGACTACATCAACCGGGGAGCAGGCAGTTCATCTGGAAATTCGTATTCGGAGGTAAACTACATTGGCGGTGGTTATCACAATAACTACCGAGGTTTGATGTAGGTACAGGAGGAGAAATCGTGGAGAAAAAGCAATCTGTGCTGGAAGAGACACTGGAAAAATTTATAAAGAGCTCAGAAAATAGATTCGGCAAGGTGGAGAATGAAGTGAAAGGGATGGCTAATCACATGCAACTGTTGACAAAGCACTTGCAGATGATTGACACCCAACTGAGTCAGATAGCCACCACCTTGGGTACACAGCACAAGCCGGGGCAACTTCCGAGCACAACAGAGACAAATCCAGCAAAGGCAAAGTCAGTAAATGCCATCTCGCTTTGATCTGGAAGGATATAAGAAGGCCCAAGCAACCCGAAAGGAGGATTGAGAGAAACAGAGGAGGAAAATCCCATGGAAGACCTCTCTGTTTCGACCGAGATGGAGTCCATCCCGGTCGAGGCAGAGAGAAGCAAGATAGCCAAGGCAGAGGCCAACCCGGCCGAGACAGAGCAGGCCAGCCCGGCCGAGACAAGCCAGACACGACCGGGGCAGAAGAAAAGCAGGACGGCCAAGATCCAGCCATCCTGGTCGAAACAGAAGCCCAGACTGGGTGAGAAAGAGAAGGAGAAGGAAGAAAAAAGATTTCATCTAGTTGCTCCCATGCCTTTCCCACAGAGATTCGCAAAGAAAAGGGAAGATTCTAAATTCACTCGTTTTGTTGAAAATCTTAAAAAAGTGAACATTATCATTCCTCTTGTTGAAGCTCTCAGGGAAATATCGGGATACATGAAGTTCCTAAGGAGGCTGATGAGCGAGAAGAAGCAATTCGTGGAAAATGAAACTATGAAGATCAATGAGGAATGCAGCCTACTCCTACAGAAGCAGATCCCGATCAAGAGGTCTGACCCAGGATGCTTCTCGATACCTATCGAGATAGGAGGGAAAGAATTCCAGAATGTGATGTGTGACACCGGGGCGAGCATCAACCTGATGCCCTGGTCCATTTACAAGAAGCTGGAAATTGGAGAGATGAGAGCTACTACGATTACACTCCAGATGGCGGACCGATCTGTGTCCAAGCCCAAAGGAATTGTAGAAGATGTTTTGATTCGTGTTGGTCACCTTATTTTCCCTGCAGATTTTGTCATACATGACATGAAGGAAGATGCCAACACTCCGGTCTAGTAACTGGTGCGAACGTTTCATCGAAGTCTATCCCTTCACATTGTGTGTACCCCTTGGCAACCAATCTTCTTTTGTTTCGGATGATGGTACCGATCTCGTCTCGTTTGTTCTTGAAGACCCACTTGGTACCAATCACGAATTGATGTGTAGGTCTATCCACTAGATACCATATGTTGGTGCGAGTGAACTCTTCTAGTTCCTCTTGCATCGCATTAATCCAATCCATTGATTGAAGATCTTAAGCAATCTTCACAGGTTCGACTTGAGATATGAAGCAAGACATCAATGCAGTGCCTTGTCTGGTTCGAACAGAGTTTCCAATATCATCCATGATGGCTTCAATGATGAGGTGGTTCGCCTCCAAGTTCCGGATGAGGTGGTTCGCCTCCAAGTTCTGGAACTGTTGCATCTCTTTGTTATGGAACTGCATTTTGATTAGCAACTGGATTCTGAACTACAACTGGCTCGTCAGTTGGAGTTGCTTCCTCAGCAGCCTCAAGGTTAACTTTCTTGGTATTAGGTTGCTCTGCTTCCAAAACCGTTGTGTTGGCTTCAGGGGGCTTCTCTTCATTATGATCTTCTATATTAATGAACTTGAAGGCCTCAGCAATGACGTTAGCATCATTGGCCCTCGCGACTGTTTGGGGTTCAGCCGAGGCAACTGGAGTTTCAGGATCATCATTCATAGATCTAGTCAAAGGAGCTGTTTGATTATGATCAAGATCAGTTCTAGGTTCCTCATTGACATCCTTGATCTTATGATTTACCAGACCCAGTTCTTGAAGTGAGCGCACTAGAGTAGCTTCATCAAAAACAACATGACATGTTATTTCCACAAGTTGGGTTGTCTTATTGAATCCCCTATATCCCTTATATGAAGGATGTCCATGACCAAGGAACACACCTTCATCAGCCTTAGAGCTAAAGGTATTCAATTTAGACTTCCCATTGTTGTGAATATAACATGGAGAACTGAAAGCACGAAGATGAGCTATAGAAGGCTTACGACCATTTTAGATCTCGTAGGGAGTCCCGTGCAGCCGCGTGTTGAATGCACTTCAATTCTACGTGTAGCAGGCTATCATCAAGGCTTCTCCCCAAAATCATTTTCCAAGGTCGGTCTTGGCCGTCATGGTCATCACTGCTTCTTTTAGTGTCCTATTCCTCCGCTCAGCAAGGCCATTTTGTTGAGGAGTTCTTGGAGTAGACTTCTCATGCCCGATTCAGATTTCAGCGTAGAAGTCCATGAGGAGTCCATCGCAAAATTATGTTCCATTATCGGACCTTATCCTCTTAACTATCACCCTTTTGTCATTTTGAAGACGGGTAATCAGTTCTGGCAGCTGATATTTGACTTCATCTTTGGACTTGAGCAGCACCACCCACGTATATCTTGAGTAGTCATCAACAACTACTAATGTATACTTTCTTCCTCCAATTGTGGGCGGAGTAACTGGACCAAACAGATCCATGTGGAGCACTTCCAAGATCCGGTTTGTGCTTGTTGTAACTGGCCTATTCTTGAACGAGGCTCTTTTCTGTTTCCCGAGCTGGCAAGCTTTGCAGACTACATCCTTTTGGAACTTCTTCTGTGGCAGACCTTCAACTAAATTATGTTTTATCAAATGTTTGATCGAGTTAAAGTTCAAATGACTTAATCTTTTGTGCCACAACCAGTTTACTCCATCTGAGGAACTGTGCGCCAGAAGACAGGTTCCCTCTTCTCCACTGGACCTGTCTACAACGTACAGACCTCCTTTTCTGATTCCTTTGATCTTGGTGTCATTGGTCAGCTTGTTTATGATGCGGCACTCTGATTCTTCAAAACTGACAACGTGGCTACTCTCGCTCAACTGGCTTATGCTAAGAAGGTTGTGCTTCAGGTTGGTGACTAAGGACATGTTCTGAATGATGATTCCATTGTGCTCCACGCATCCTTTTCCAACTACTCTACCCCTGGATTTGTTCCCAAAATTGACAGACGGTCCTCTGCACATCACAAGATTCTTGAGAAGATCTATCTCTCATGTCATGTGTGTTGAGCACCCGCTATCCAAGATCTATGATCATGCTTTCTTCTTAGAACTTTGTCCCTGCAGGACAGAAGATTTATTTAGGTCCCCGCATCCTTTCGGGTCCTACAAAGTCAGTTCTCTGGATCCATCCTTTTGGTATCCAGACCTGTTTAACTTTTAGAGTTCCTGAAACTGAATCACTCTTTAGTGATTGAATAACCTTTCTCATAAAATAATTTATGCAATTTGAATTCATGTTAGGAAAGGTTGTAGTGTGTGAACTCTTTTTGAAACTGTTGTTCTGGAAAGAGTCTTGAGAAACAGTTCTCGGGTGTTTAGCCATCACAGTCTTTTGAGAGTAAAACTATCTCGACTCAGGCCTCGAATAGGTGTTCCCCCTATTAGGATAACTGTTATAATAGAACTGAGTTCTATCATAACCTCTTGGATTTCTATCCGGTTGTCGAACTGACTTCCCAGCAAACTTTACATGTTGTTCAGTTGTTCTTGTTGGTAAAAACGGATTCCTTGTATATGGAGCATTATGCTTATCCAGTATTGAAGCAAAGTCAGTTCTCCTCTCGACAGTTGGTTTATACAGTTTACGAACCATGTGGTCTCCTTGTTGAGGTGCCAGTTTCAGGTCAATTTTTTACCAACATTTGGTCTAGACATTTTTCTTAACTGGATCTTTGGACTTGACATTTCCTTTCTCCAACACATGACTTGGACTAAGTTTGGCTTTGACAGAGCGTAAAAATGTTTTCTTAGTCTAGAAGTGGATGCATGTTTGCTCAAAACTTTTTCATTTTGATGCTCCAAAAAACCAATTCCATATTTATCAGATGATTGTTTTTGAGCATTCAAAATTTCTTATAATTTTCTTGAGATCTTTTTGAAAGTGCATCCGCATTTGACAGGCTCAATTTTCTTCAAGGTATCACATTCTTTTGAAATATTTTCAAAATCTTTAAGAAGTTTTGAATGCTCTTCCTTGAGTTTTTCAAAATCCTCACTGATTGACCTCGTCTTTGCAACTTCATCGGTCAAAACTGAATCTCTGATTTCAGTAAGGCATTTTCACTAACTAATGCATCTTTAATCTCATGGAATTTTTCTACCTCTTTAATAATGTTTTCAAGAGTAACATCTTCTGAATTTGAGCGACAAAATTCAGAGTTTTCTTCAAAACATGTAGATGCAAGAGATGAGGGTAGATGAGTTGTTACCACTATTTCGCAGTTTGAGGCACTGTCTTCTTCGTTGGTAACATCTCCATCAATAGTTGCCATAAAGGCAAGGAGTGCTTCCTCATCATTCTCATCCTCAGACGTGTAATTGCCATCATCATGGTCTGGCACGTCTTGCACTTCAGTTCATGTGAGCATTGTTTGGGCCACAGCTTTAGATGCTCTCCTTTCAAACACCTTCTTCAGTTTGTCTCTTTCCTCCTGAGAAACTAGAGGGCATTCGTACTTTAGGTGATCTGGAGAGTTGCATTCGTAGCATGTGAGTGGCTCTATTTTTGTGAACCCTTGCTCACTGGACTGAACTTCCTTCCCTTATCCTTTGGCCTTCTCGAGAAGTACGGTCAGGTTCCTCATTTGTTCCTCCAGTTTGGGAACTGACTGTTCAGTTTCTTTCTTCTGAACTGAGGTGGAAGTATCCTTCGTTGGTAAGGATTGGTAGGTAGTTTTATCGAACTGAACTAGCTTCTTATGTCGACTTTGGAAGTCTCTCTTCACGAAGAATGCAGCGTCACCATCAGCTGCTGAGTTAGGAGTTCTAACTGCTTCATTCTTTTTCACCATCTGGATATCCCTTTCAAGGGCTTGAATTTCGGCGAACAGCTCTTTGGTTGACATCTTCGAGAGATCCATGGTCTTTAAACTGGTGGTTTTGACAAACCAATCTTCTTTCAGCATTCTCAAAAGAATTTTGGCATTCATGTCAGCCACCTTTTCTTCCCTTCCAAGCATTTCGCTGACAATGGTGTTAAACCTTGCTTCCATCAATTTGATCATTTTTCCAGGCAGCATCGGGAAGGATTCATATTTATCGACGCACATTTATTTCTTATTGCGCTTCATAGTTTCTCCGGGTTGTACTTAGGAAGGCTTGGATAATTCATCATTATCTTAATATAACCTGCTTGCTAATCACACTTAACAAACAATTAAGAGTGCAAGGAAATATGGATCTGGTCTTAAGCGACTCAAAAAAAGACAATCTACAACGACCGACCTGCTCTGATACCACTTGTTGGTCCCAAATCAGAGTACGTTTAATGTGCAGCGGAAGTATATGAACAATTATTTGCACTATTGAAGCAAGCAGTTCAGTTTCAAACTGGTGACTCAATTTTAATCAACATTTTAAAAACGACAGTTTGTGTTAGCCAGCAGTTTTAGGTATCCAGTTTACTGTTGTATGCAGGTAACATTTATACACTTTAACACTTTTAGAGAAGTGTTGAAGGTTTCAAAACACAATTGAAAACTGTATTGTTCGTAAAGCAAATTAAACTATAAATGATGCAGGATATTTATAGTTCTTTGGAGCCTAAATTCCTACGTCCACTCTTCGAAAATTAATCCGGTAATTCACTAAGTAATGAAGATACAATCCTCACGATCTATAGCCAAATGGTGTAGAAACCACCGTCCACAGCAAACTGGATTACTCGCCCAGGTAGTTGTTCTTCACTTCTTCTTCAGTTCCTCGAAGCTAGGTGGCACCTTGAAGTCTTCTCAGAACTGGCAGTCATCGTAAATGGATTGAGGACAAACCTCCCTTCTCCTTCTCCGGTGGGTGGATGGTTGAGTTCTTCCTAGAACGTACGCTGGTTGGCAAAAGCCCATAATAACCTGGTCTTCTTAAAGAATCAGGTTGTTGTGTTCTCACTTGAAAAGTAAGAACACCAAGAGAGTAGACTAAGTTAAAACACTTAATCCTCGTGTACACAAAGGTCACACGGTGAATCTCTGAAGATTCCTTAAGCAATAATGCCTCGTGTTCAATAAATGAACCACGAAGTTAAGGCTTTCTTGCTAGACTGCTTTTAATGCTTTGAGCTTTAAATTCGGTAGAGTGACGGCAAGATTTTTAGCATTCTTCTTGTATGTCGTTTCTCTGGTCTCTGCTATTTATAGTTAAATCTAAAGAAAATAGCTGGTAGACACATTTCGAAGGATGTCCAATCAGTGTCCATCCTTCTCTATAAAGTAGACCTGCTCCTCTGCCTTTTCTGAATCAGTGCCATGCTTTTTGCAGGGGCATTTTGTACTAGTTGTGTCAGACTCGAACAATGTTGTACTCCAGTCATAACTGAGTGTATCTTCGTTCCTTATCATTGAATCTTCAATGCTCTTTTATGATTGTTCGGCTTCTTATCTTTCACTTGTTACTTTGACGTGAAACTGTCGTGGTGTGAAACTGTAAGCACCTCTCCATAGTTTCTTTATGAAAACTGTATCCATAGTTTTCCTTGCTATACGATCCTTGCAAGTTGAAAAATTGTCTACACAGTTTTTCACGTCCATTACTCTGCACAATTTTCCTCGTCCATTATTGTTGATAGTTTTCTCGTCTGGACGGCTTCCACTTCAAAAATTTGTCCACAGTTTTTGACAGTTTTCTTCTCCTAGACTATTACAACTCGATCATCCTATACTAGGATTACATGAGGTAATAACTCTAAGGCCTAAACTTTAGTATACAGTTTTGACACATCAAAACATTTAATTAAAGGTGGGATTTATACATCCATACCTAACACTTACTGAGAGAAAGAATCGAACACTCAAATAAGCAATAAAGATTATGCTCGTGGAAGCCAGTTTAAGCGAAGGGTATTGAGGAGAAGCCTTGATGAATGCATGCTATACTCAAAATAGAAGTACCATCAATAGTCATCATCACAAAACTCCCTGCGAGGTCTACAATGTTCATATACCTTCTATAACTCATCTACGTGCTTTTGGTTTGCCATGTTACATTCACAATAATGGAAAGTCAAAACTGAATACCTTTAGTCCCAAAGCTGATGAGGGGGTGTTCCTCGAATATGGACATCCTTCATACAAGGGATATAGGGTACTCAATAAGACTACGGGACTTGTACAGGTAACTTGCAATGTGGAATTTGATGAGTTTGTCTAGTGCGCAGGATCTTGAAAGAACTGGAGTTAGACAATCATGAGATCAACGATATCAATGAGAAACTGAGTTCTGAAAATGATAATACTATTCTAGTTTCTCAGACTAGATCTATGATTGAAACGTCTAATTCTCCAGATGGCTTAGCTGGATTGCAACCTGCCAAAGAGGCCGATGATGCCATAGATTCCCCAACTTTATATGCAGGCATAAGTCAAGGGAGAACTCAAACAAGAACATAAAATGGGGCTCGAACTAAAAATGGAGCTCGAACTGGAGTTGTTGAAAATAAAGATGCCCAACCTGAAGAAGTCATTCCAGAGGACAAGGAACTGGAAACTAGAAATCAACAATTGAATGAGTCTAATAATTCAGTTTCTGTGTTGGATCCAGTTTTAGTTTTGGAAGATCAAGCTTCAAGAGAGGAAGAACTAATTCTAGTTGAGTCCACACTAACCTCTATTCTAATTCCATGAACTGATTTTCGAGGATCCTCTACTAGACCTATTGAAGTTAGTCAGTTGTAGAAGCCAAGGTGGTTGAGATATCATCCTGAAGATGCTGTGTTGGACAACATTGCAAACCCAGTTCACACACTCCAAGAAAATGCTCTACTATCATGCTTTATCTCCCAACAGCCAGAACCAATGAAGAATGGAGATGCTCTGAAGTCCAGACTAGATTAATATCATGCAAGAAGAATTGGTTGAGTTCAAGCGCAACAATGTATGGTACTTGGTGGATAGACCAACTCACCAAGTTGTTATTGGAACAAAATAGGTTTTCAAGAACAAGAGAGATGAAACAGGCACCATTGTTAGAAACAAAGCAAGATTGGTTGCAAAAGGCTAACTCAATGTCAAGGGATAGATTTTGATGAAATTTTTGCTCCAGTTGCTAAACTTGAAGCCATCAGACTGTTTCTAGCTTATGTCGCACATTATAACTTCACATTTTTTAGATGGATGTAAAGAGTGTGTTTCTGAATGGGAACTGAAACAAGAAGTCTACTTTGAACAGCTCCCAGGCTTTGAATAAGGAAACCAAGTTTACAAACTGAGAAAGGCTTTATATCGGTTGAAGTAGACACCCAGTGCTTGGTATGAGACTATGTCTCAGTTTCTTCTCAATGATGGTTTCTAGAAGGGAAAATTGACACAACCTTATTTAGAATCAAGGATGGAACTAACATTCTGTTAGTTCAACTATATGTCGATGACATCATATTCGGTTGCAAAAACTTGAAGTTATGCGAGAGCTTTACCCAGCTGATGCAAATCAATTTACAGATGAGTATGATGGGCAAGATGACTTATTTTCTTGGTCTTCTAGTTATTGAGTCTGAAGGAGGAATCTTCATCGACCAAAGGAATTTTACCAAGGATTTAATAAATAAGTTTTTTTCTGGAGAAAACAAAAGTCTTGAGGATTCCAACGAGCCCCAATGCTCAGATTAATCTTGATAAAGAAGGAGAAGCAGTGAACCCAATGAGCTATAGAGGAATTATTAGATCTCTATTATATCTGACTGCAAGTAGGCCAGATATCTCCTACGTTGTTGGTGTTTGTGCGAGATTTCCAGCTAATCCTAAGGATTGTGAAATACCTTAAAGGAATTGAGTCCTTAGGTATTTAGTACCCCAAAACTGATGAACTGACTCTGAATGGTTATTCAGATTCAGATTTTGGAGGTTGAAGAATTGATCAAAAGAGCACAAGTTGAATTTGTCAGTTCTTAGGCCACAAATTGTTTAATTAGTTTAACAAAAAGAAGCAATTTGTAGCTTCAACTGCCACTAAAGCTGAATATGTAGGAGTTGCTAGTTGTTGTGCTCAAATGCTTTGGATCAAGCAACAATTTTCGGATTATGAAGTTTAAATTGGATGTGTACCAATGTATTGTGATAATAGTAGTTTTATGTGTATCACCAAGAATCCAGTTCACCACTCAAGAACAGAGAACATCAACATTCGACATCATTTCATCAGAGATCATGTAGAGTAGAAAGATATTGTTGTGGAGTGTATCATAATTGAAGATCAGTTGGCAAATATCTTCACCAAACCTCTACCATAAACTCTATTCAAGGAATTGTGCATCAAACTTGGTTTACTTGAATTTGATGAGATATCATTTGAAGAGGAGTAGATGCGGATTAAAACTGAGTCCCAGCTCTCAGTTTTCAGCCTGATAAAATTTCACATTTGATTTACTTAAGATTGATGAAACCCAAATTTAGGAGTTGATGCAGGTTTTGAGTTCCAACTCTCAGTTTTCAGTCTGGTGATTTTAGCGCTCAGTTTTAAGTTTATAGTTCTATACTTAGCCATTTTTCTTCTCTTCAGTGGTATTGGCAGAGAAACTGAGTCTAAGCTCTCGGTTTAGAAACTGAAAAACTGAAATGAAAGTCAGTTTACAGTTTACAGTACGAAAGGCAGGATAATTCAAATTCAAATGATGACTTATCGGATAAATCACATTAATTGTGGAGAAAACGCAGTTCAATCCTGGAGTGCCACGTGTCAAGCCCTGCTCCCCCACGTCAGAGCAGTTCAACAGGCGGTGAATGTAAGCCTTTGATCGTAAAATGTTGACCCAATCCTAGCCATCCAAATTGAAGTTAGAATTCTATAAATAGCTCAATAATTTTGGACGGTTACACTTTCTGAAAATTTGTCATTTCTGCTCTCATACTCAAGCCCCCAAACCTAGAAATTTCTCAGTGCATTCAAGGCAAATCGAACCAACATTCCCTCTTTTACTATCAATCATTAGCATTTAAGATGCCTAAATGAACCACCGGTCAAAACCTAGATCAAGCCACATCCACTTCTGGGAGAGATGAGTCTCAATCCGTAGATCACTACATCCCTTATGCCTACTGAAACTTGCGAAGGATGATTCCAATAAGCTAACCCCAAAACAGAAAAGGGCAGCACAAGTTCACAAGAAAAAGATCCTTTTTTTGGAGGAGGCCCTAAAAGTATGTCTAGAACCACGTTTGGGACAAAAACTTAGAAGTGAAGATTTGATCTTCTTTCTAATTGTTTATCCGTAAAGGTTCCATTCCTACATGGTGGCAGAATTCTATGTCAACGTCGTGGTGGCATCTGATAAGAGGTTGTTTGGTACCTCTGTGGCTGGAGTACAGATAAGAGTTCTGATAGAATTATATACTAAAAGCATTATGATTGGTATATTATGTATAAGGTCGATTAGTTAATATACTTGGAATCATAAATGGTGTATGTTCATCTCCTGTCTGAATTAACAAACATGTGTCGCAAACGCTCTTATCCTCTTATCTCGTCGATATAGAGATCATACGGTGTGTTAAGATCACGAAAGATCGTATGGATTGTCTGACCTAGCGAGATATTAATTGTAATCACAACTGAGACATTTCCGGGATAAACTGTCAGTGTAGGCTGCAGCATACACAGTAATAAGCATCTTATCTTAGATAGCTTGGTGTGCTGGTGCGGGGCACGCATTGATAAGGACCTAAGTTGAGATCGATTCTTTTATCTAACATTAAAAGAATCAGGATCTTTATGGCTTGATGAGATCTTAAACCTAAATGAAGGTACAGAAGTATACATAGATTGTGTATCACTTTGAGTTGCAGTGAAAAGCTCTAGTTAAGCTTGTATATCTGTATCTTGGGTGATAGCAGTTTGTGTATGATTGTCTGGTACTGGAACTAGGTAACCACATTCATTATAGGATGGTGACATTCCTTGAGCAGCAAAAAAGTTTCGTTATGCTAAAGTCCTGCAGGTTGATTAAGTTCAAGCATAAGTGAAAAGGTTTGAGTGGATTGACTCAGGAATATAAGATGTTAATTAATTAAAAGGCTTTTCAGAGCCTAAATTAATTAACGAATGTTTGTAACTTTAAATGTGGGGATATACCAAGCCCATGCAACCCGTACCTCAAAATGTGGTAGCAAATAGGTAGGACAGTATTGATTCTCTGGTGGAATGAATCAATATTAATTAATTAATTATATTCTAGGTTGAATACGGGAATTAATTAATTGATAGGCCTTATTTGCTATTTGCATTCTGGTCCCTGGTCTGGCCAATGAAAACTCAGGCCCAATAGAAGTCCAGAATTTTCTATAAATAGGCCTCAGGTTCTCAGATCAACATATACAACACACCACAAGATCATAAGTTGCAACACAGCAAACCAGGATTTGGGAGCTATGTGTGATAGACTAAGATCTGAAAATGAGGAGGAAATTTTGCTTCTCAACCGGGCAAGGAATTCGAAGGGAATCTTCATCAGATATTCAGATTGGAGTTGGGATACAGATCAAAAGATCAGATCAGGAGGATCGTGTTCTTTCTTCTCTCTCTCTCTTGTTTTCGAAATTAATTTCATACTTTTAATTCCTCAATCTGTTAAGAATAAATCTGGCGCACGGGAAAAAAGATCGAAGATCAAATCTCTGCGCACTACGTTCTTCAAGTTTCTACAATCCAGATATTCCGTAAAACCCTCTTATGCATAATCAATAGGAGCATGCTAGGATTAATCATAGTCATAGTAATTTATTTTGGATATTCCAATTAACGATCTCAACTAATGGATTAAGTGATTCAATTCACAAATCCCTTCAAGTTCACCCTGGACTGATGAGTCAAATATTTTATCTAAGAAACGAAGGTATTCATACACACCTACAAACAAGTAGATCCTAATGGTCGAAAGGAGATGGAGAACCACCGGAGAGAATGGAAGAAGGAGTTGGTTACAACTCTGTGGAAGGTTAGAACCAAAACAACAAATCTCAACAGTTTTTATAAGTTCTTGGGAGACATTGCAATTTTGATATTGCAATGTGATGTTGGCTCCTACTCTGAGTTAAGTAAGAAGAAGTACTCAATTATTATGCATCTTGATGATGAAGTGAACGGGAATTGGGTTGAGTTTTTATTTGAAAGGATTTTGGATAATGTTGGGTGGACTTCCACCATTGCTGAGAAGGGTACATTTGTCATAGGAGTAGGCTTTGGGCTGAAGATCAGTTATCTGATCGAGAATATGGTGAAGGTTGTGGATGATGGGGAAGCCTTGGTGCCCACTGATCACCAAATTATTTAACAGTGACTTAGCAAAGCTAATAATATAGTGGCAAATAAAATTATCGAATCCCAGGGGAAAGAAGTAACGAAAAACCTTAAATACTAAAACATAAGTTCTCAAAATACTGGTTAGGAAAATCAAATTTTGGTCTTGCTGTTTCGAAAATCGTAATACTTGCAAATTAAAATTAAACAGGGAATTGAAATACTTTTGATAAAACGATTAGGAGAAGTACAGATTCCAAGGATATCTACCTATCAAGTATGACATGGATGAATGAATTGATTAATTCCCAATTTAATTCCTCTTCGTAGTGAAACATCAGAAAAAGTATTATGAACTTCTTTGTTGGACAATTCATAAAGTAGATTAATTAATTACCTTTCTCCGCTCGGTCTCAAGATGAACTAATTAACTCCATAATTCTACGGATCTATTCCTATAACTTATCTCGTTCAGTTACGACAAGAAATCAAATTATATTGTGAAAATCTCTTTCCATTGAGAACCATTACAGTTACGTCTCAAGTAATAAACTAATTAATCCTAAGATGTGGCCAGCAAACTCAAGATTATGAATAAACACAGATTTCACAAACTACGATGGGAAAGGGAAAATAATTCAATCAATCAAACGTGCATACATTGATAGTTCGAAACCCTAGAATCTAAAGAGAGATTTAGCTACACATATTCATGAACAAAATCATAGAGATGAAGAAAAACATGAATTGCATAAAGATTTGGGTGGAGATGTCTTCATACAAAAACCTGTCTTCAAACATAAACCTAAAAAGAACTTGGAAATCTTCTAAAACCTTCAACTCTAAAATCTCTTAATTTCTATATTGATTTCCACACTTAAATTCGAATTTTACATGGCTATTTATAATAATGAAAGATGTATCAAACAGCATCTAGGATTAGACATGTCTCTATCTTCAAATCAGGTTCAGATTAGGAAATCCCGCAGTCGCGTCAATCGTTGGAGATCAGCATCGATCGACGCCCTTAAAACACCATCATCGATCGACACACACCTTGCATCGATTGACGTGAGCTTTGTTTCCACAGCTTCCGTCGATCTCTCCTTCCTCTCATCGATCGCTCCACCCAGATGTCTGCGTTGATCGACGTGCCCTGGTGTCGATCGACGTAGACCTGGAACTTCAAGCACTTTTTTTATTCTTCCCTATTTTCGACTAAAAACCTGTATGATTCACCAAACACGATATTACGAGCACAAAAGCCAATCCATGCACGAAAAAGACACTAAAAACAGTCTGAACAACACACAATCATTCGAAGAACAACTAGATAAGTTAGTAAAAATCCTAACTTATTACCCACTGACTTTATTCCCCGAAACATAACATCAAGGAGATTGTCAGTTCCGACGAAGAGTGGACAGATACTGAAGGTGAGAAGGAAGATAGCCTTCAACAGACAATGGAGGATCTTCCCCTTACAAATCTTGGAGAGGTGACAAGCAAAGGGAGGGGTGATCTGTTTGCCGGTACTACTACTCTGGTGGTTGTAAAGAAGAAAATGTCTACTCGAACAAGGTCAAAGAAGAGGACTTTGAAAGAAGGAGAGATGGAGGTGACTAAAAGAGGAAGTAAGAAGATGAGAACTAAAAAATAACAGAGGAGGCGAGCTGAAGCTGAGGCTGAACAGGCAAAGAAAGCTTAAAGGGGGGAAAACTCATGTTGTGGAGAAGAATTAGAAGAGGGAGGGCGATGATTACGATCCATTCAAAGTGATTCCTCGGAAGAAGCTCAAATTCAAAGAGCTTGTTGCCAGCATATTCGGTGAGGCTTTTGCAACACTGTACAGGGAAGCACACATATTCAACCAAGGTGTTGAGAAGGAAAAATCTGTCAAAATTTGGGTTGATCTAGAGATTGTTGCTGAAACTCACCAAGGGGCGACCGACCCTGAACAATCGGCGAAGGATGCTGCTTAACTAGCAAAGGAGATCCTAGAAGGAGTACTTGCAGAGCAGGAACAAGCACTTAAAGATGCTAAGAAATCGCGGGTGACCACCCCAGAAAAACTGATGAAAACTGGAGCTATAACTTCTACTAGCTCCAAGACTGAAGCTGAGAAGGGAGCAAAAAGTGGAAAAGGAGGGAAGGCCAGTAAGTTTAGAAAGCCTGACGATTACTCATCCTCATCCTCTGATGCTTTAGACTCCGAACCTAATGATGACAAGGCTCTAAACGAAGTGTTCAATTTTTTAAAGGATAAGCAAGGCTGGTGGAGGCACCACCCTTGGGATAAGAGGGAGAAGGACAGATCGTTCAAGATAAGTGAATTCGACAATTAAAGGACCCCTCTCAGTGAGCTGCCTAACCTTGAGTATACAATCGAGAGACTGAAGATTTGGTGCCCCCCAATTCGGATGTGATGGATTTATCTTCTAAAAGCATTATGATTGGTTTATTATGTACAAAGTTTATTGGTTAATATAATGGGAATCATGAATGTTGTATGATCATCTTTGGTCTGAATTAACAAACATGTTTCGCAAACGCTCTTATCCTCTTATCTCGTCGATAGGGAGATCATATCGTGTGTAGTAGATCACGGAAGATCGTATGGATCTTCTGACCTAGCGAGATATAAATAGTTATCAAAGCTGAGATAGTCCCATGATAGACTGTCGGTATAGGCTGCAACATAAGCGGTAATAAGCAGCTTATCTTGGTTGCTTAGTTTGCTGGAGCGTGGAGTACGCATTGATAGGACCTAAGTTAAGATCGATTCCTTTATTTGAAATTAATGGAATCTTGATCTCGGTAGCTTAATGGAATCTTAAGCCTAGATGTAGGTACAGAAGTATACACAGATTTGTGTGTCACTTTGAGGTGCAGTGGAAGGCTCTAGTGGAGCTTGTATATCTGTATCTTGGGTGGTAGCAATTTGTGTATGATTGTCTATGACTAGAACTAGGTAACCACATCCAGTATAGGATGGTGACATTCCCTGAGTAGCTCAAAAGGTTCGTTATACTAAAGTCCCGCACGCTGATAAAGTTCAAGTATAAGTGAAAAGAGTTGAGTGAATTGACTCATAAATATAAGATGTTAATAGCTTGTTAGAGATTAAATTAATTAATTAATGTCTGTAACCTTAAATGTGGGGATATACCGAGCCTATGCAACCCATTCCTCATAACGTGGTAGCACATATGTAGGACAGTATTGATTCTCCAGTGGCATGAATCAATATTAATTAATTATATTCTGAGTTGAATATGGGAATCAATTAATTGATAGGCCTTATTTTCTATTTTTATTCTGGTCTCTGGTTTGGCCCATGAAATCTCAAGCCCATCTGAGATTAGATTTTTCCTATAAATAGCCCTCAGGTTCTCAGATCACAACACACCACAAGATCATAAGTTGCTAAGCAGCAAACCAGGATTTGGGAGTTGTGATTGCCAACTGGAGATCTAAGAACGAGGAGGAAATTCTGCGTCTTGATAGGCACGGAATCCGGAAGGAATCTTCACCAAATTTTTGGATCGGAGCCGGGATACATATCAGATGATCAGATCTGGAGGATCTTTTTCTTCTTTTCTCTCCTCAATTTTTTAAACTAAATTTATTAATTTCAAAGATTTAATTCCTTCATCTTGTAAGATTAAATCTTGTTGCACAAGAAAGAGGATCAAGGATCAAATCTCTGCGCAACGAGTTCTTCAGTTTCTACAATTCAGGTATTCCGCATAAACCATCTTATGCATATTAAATAGAAGCATGCTAAGATTAATCATAGGCATAGTAATTTATTTTGATATCCAATTATCAACATGGGCTTATATATATTAAGTGATTTAATTCACGACAATGAAATCCCTTCAGGATGTAGGAGATGTCAAGCTTATCCCTTGGGCCGCATAAATTTCTGAAAGGGTGGAGAAAAAGGTCACTGAAGAATCTGAAGGGATTCATGAACTGAATCACGAAGTCCGTTTGCCAAGGATCGTTAATTAGAATATCAAAAATAAATTGATATGTCTATGATTAATTCTAGCATGCTCCTATCGATTATGCATACTTGGATTTTAGAAGACTGAAGAACGAGTGCACAGAGATTTGATCTTGATCTCTTTTCCCGCGCACAAAGATTAATTCCTAAAAGATTGAGGAATAAAATCTATGAAAATTAGTATATAATTTTCGAAAACAAGAAGGAGAGAGAAGAAAGAAGATAATCCTCCTGATCTGATCTTCTGATCTGTATCCCAACTCAATCCGAATATCTGGTGAAGATTCCCTTCGAAATCCTTGCCCGATTGAGAAGAAAAAATTTCTCCTCGTTTCTCAGACCTAGTCGATCACCACAGCTCCCAAATACTGGTTTGCTGTGTGCAACATATGATCTTGTGGTTTGTATTAGAACTTATGAATAATAAATTAAGTAAGCCACACATGTAGACGTTTACCTAATAAATTACCCACTTCCAATAAAGGATCGCTTTGTGGAGGCCTTATTAAATAAGCTTAGTAATTTTTTAAATTCATAAGGTTCAATTGCACAGATTATTTTATGTAGCCATAATTATAACATTGCTAAAATTATGTCATGCCATGCATGAACCCCTAATTTATAGTTATAATTAATTACATAAAATAAATCACATAAGCATGCTTCGAAAGCTGTACATAAAAGCATTAAGAATGCTCCTATTATCTACAACATGCTTCGATGCAGCACAATTAATGAAAAAAATATATCATGCGAAGACAAATAATAAAGAAAATAAAAAATGTCCTCGTGACCTCATGATACGAAATTAAGAAATAATTCTATCTATTACAATTTGGAATTATTTCTCAGATCTTCAACTGGGCTCCCACTACTTGGATTTTGATCTGATTTTATTTTCTGAAAATTGGGCCTCAAAGATTTGATCCATCAGAAAATTGGACAATTGGGCCAGTTAACCAAATCGCGGGCCTGGGCACACATTGCAAGCCCGATATACCACGAGAATTCGGCCCGACAATCCACCACCGGCAAACCACCACCATCGGCAACCCGCCGTAGCCGTGGACCTGCCAGAATTGCGCAGCAGCCATGCATGCACGTCGCATGGCTGCAGCCCGTGAAACTGCCGCCACGGTCGTCGCCCACCTCGCTTGCCACCGCCCCCGGCCTGTGCTGCCATCGCTCCACATGCCATCCACCTCTTCTCTCTCATCGGCGTCCCTGGCTCGCCGAAAACGCGTGCAGGGCGCGGTGAGGACGCGTACCCCGGCTGCGGCCGCAAACCATAAGGTTTGCGCCTGCCGTAGCCGCATAGTCGCCCGCCGACCACCGTCTGCCGCCGCTTTCCACCCCCGGAGCCTCGCCGCGCCACTTGCCCATGCCGTTGATGTCCGAGGAGCGCGAGCCTGCAGCTGGTGAGCGCGCGCAGGGCTGCACGGGTTTCCTACTCGCACGCAGAACCAAGGGTTCCGCTGTGCCACACGCAGCCCTCGCGCCCAGACCGCCGCTGCTCGTCATCCCGGCCAGGCCTCCGCCTCCCCGCATTGCCTTCCTGGAGCCCTGCACGGCACCGGCCGGCCTGTGGCCGCACGGCCATCACCATGCATGCGCGTGGTGCTGAAACCCCAGGGTTTCGCACGCAGCGCCGCCGCTGCTGCCTTGGCCTTGCCACGCGCTGTTTGCCACCGTGCCATCCCACGCTGACCGCCGTGCATGGCCTGCTGTCATGGCGGTGTCGTCGTGCGTTGTCGTGCGGTCCTTCGTTCTTCGTGTTCTTCATGTTCATCGTATTCTTCGTTTTATTTTACATATTTGAATTGAAAATTACAAGGAATAACATCCTAATACAATTTGAAAATTAAATCTAACCACAGATTTATCTTGTGGGTGAAAAATGGAATCCTTATAAAAGGGCGGATTAACCCGAGAACCACGAGGAACAAAAACACAATTGAAGGGATTTGTGAACTGAATCACTAAATTCGTTAGCCGAGATCGTTAATTGGAATATCAAAATAAATTGTTATGCTTATGATTATCCCTAGCATGCTCCTATTGATTATGCATAAGGGGGTTTATGTGGAATACCTAGATTGTAGAAACCTGAAGAACGAGTGCGCAAAGATTTGATCTTGATCTCTTTTCCCGAGCACAAAGATTTATTCCTAACAGATGAAAGGAATTAAATCTAGAAAATTAAATAATAATTTTCGAAAACAAGAGGGAGAGAAGAAAGAACACGATCCTCCTGATCTATATCCCAACTCCAATTTGAATATCTGGTAAAGATTCCCTTCGGATTCCTTGCCAGGTTGAGAAACAGAATTTCCTCCTCGTTTTTAGATCTAGCCGATCATACACAGCTCCCAAATTCTTGTTTGTTGTGTTGCAACTTATGATCTTATGGTGTGTTGTGATCTGAGAAACTGAGGCCTATTTATAGGAAAATTCTGGACTTCTATTGGGCCTGAGTTTTCATGGGCCAGACCAGGGACCAGAATGCAAATAGCAAATAAGGCCTATCAATTAATTATTTCCCATATTCAACCCAGAATATAATTAATTAATTAATATTGATTCATTCCACCAGAGAATCAATACTGTCCTACCTATTTGCTACCACGTTTTGAGGTACGGGTTGCATGGGCTCGGTTTAACCCCACATTTAAGGTTACAGACATTCGTTAATTAATTTAAGCTCTGACAAACGATTTTATTAATTAACATTTTATATTCCTGAGTCAATCCACTCAAACCTTTTCACTTATGCTTGAACTTAATCAGTCTGCAGGACTTTAACATAATGAACCTTTTAAGCTGCTCAGGGAATGTCACCATCCTATACTGGATGTGGTTACCTAGTTCCAGTACCAGACAGTCATACACATAATGCTATCACCCAAGATACTGATATACAGGCTCAACAAGATCCTTTCACTGCAACTCAAAGTGATACACAATATGCATATACTTATGTACCTTCATTTAGGTTTAGGATCTCATCAAGCCATAGAACCTAGATTCTTCTAATGTCAGATAAAAGATTAGTTCCTTATCAATGCGTGCCCCACACCAGCATACCAAGCTATCCAAGATATGATGTTTATTACCGCGTATGATGCAGCCTACAGCGACAGTTTATCCTGGAACTGTCTCAGCTGTGATAACTATTTATATCTTTCTAGGTCAAATGATCCATATGATCTTTCGTGATCTACTACACACCGTATGATCTCCCTATCGACGAGATAAGATTCCCAGTATGTTAACCAATCGACCTTGTACATAATATACCAATCAAAATGATTTCAGTATATAAATCCATCACTTTTTACATAGAAGAGATAACAAGAGAGATCAAACGCATTCTCTAGATCACGCGAACTCATTCGAGCTAAGTTCTTAATTGAAGCTTTTCGCAAGCTTTCACAATAAAAGCTTGAAGACTTGTGAAGTTTATCTTCCTAAGGGTATATTGGGATTCCTTCTAATCTAGAAAGAATCTAGCAGTCACTATTACGGTTCAAGAGTGATTCATACGGGCAACGCCAACACAAGACTAGGTTCCGGGAAGATCTATAAAACTCCCAGCAGTCGACGTCCAAGGAGAAGGGAGAAGATTGGAGATCGTGGTGCTTGAAGGTGCGCGCTGACCAGACGGAGGATCTACTCAACGTTAGAGATCAGGCCTGACCTTGTACTCATTCTTCTAGTGAATTTTCAGTCAAAGGACTGAAGAGTGGACGTAGAACAATTTTTCGAACCACTATAAAATCCATTGTATCGTTAGCAGTTTTACTCTGTTATTGTTTGTGCTTAGATATATTTAAAACTCAATACATCAAGTGTTGAAGTATAAACTGCAATCGAACTAACGAATAAAAGAGCTAAAATATTTAGATAAACACTTGCTAAGTCGAGACCTTAGCAATACTTTTGTTGCATATAAAACACTCTGATCGGGGACCAACATCCTAGATTACTAAAGTGTGACGATATCCTCTCGGTCTCAAGAACAAAAATTAGCCAATCTCGATAATTATCTAATTAATTCTTACATATTAATTCTTCTTTTTGAGATAGAAAATAATTGCATTCGATTCATTCTTCCTATTACCAATTTTTACCTCTCGGTCCTTCAATTGATAACTACAAACCTAGACTAAAATTCATCTCTTGATCCTTCTTTAAATCTAGATTCGATCTATTAAGCCTCAAGGAATTAAACCATGCTATTGAGTTGATTTCATTCAAACATGCATCAGAAAATAATATCAAAAGCCCTAGAACCTGTTAGGGTTTCTAGCCACAACTCATGACTTGAATAAAAACAAACATGTTCTTAAATTTTCTTACAAGGGAAATAGAAACCTTGCAAGTCTCTAAAAACTCCAATGCTCAATGAAAATAATGTAAAATCAGAGATAATTTCGTGCCCTATTGAGTTTAGTATTTATAGAGGATCTAAAGTATCTAAATTGGGTATTGAGCTAAAATATCAAAAATTGCCAAAATAGGCCAAAATTCCTTCTCGGGCCTTTGTGTCGATCGATAGGGAGCCTGTCGATCAACATGCTCGCATTCGTCATCCGTGTCAATCGACACCCGGTGTCGATTGACATGCACGCAAACATGTCGAGCCTCCTTCTGCAGCTTCCTTCGATCGACATCCGATCCCTGTGTCCATCGACATGCACCACGTCGATCGAAACAGAGGTAATGCTTCGGGTTTTTGGCTTGTCTTCCAACATGGTTGACTTCTTGTGTGTCAATCGAAGCAGCAACTCTGTTCTTCATGGCTCTTTTCATCATTTCACCTCTTTTTTGCCCTAAATACCTGCAAAACTCTCCATCAAGAGCATAACATCCTATATAATAGACTCATGCACAGAAATGACTAAAAACATAAACTAATTATATTAAAACAATGGAGAAAAACATGTTTAAAAGAGTACAAATATGAACTTATCAGCAGGCTGTAGCATCCATGTTGGTCCCAGATCAGAGTACAAAATAATGTGCAGCGGAAGTATTAAATCAACAAAATACACTCTAAGTACAGACCATTCAGTTTCTATCGCTGTTTTTGGTTAACAGTTTTTAGAAACACAGTTTGATTTTTAGCCAGCAGATTAGAATAACAGTTTTACAAATATAAACAATAGACAGTTTATACGCTTCAACACTTACGCAGTAAGTATTGAAGGTTTTAAGATATCTTAGAAAACTGTAAAGTGCGAAATGTAAATAAAACTGTAAACGACACAGAATATTATAGTGGTTCGGAGCCTTAAGTCCTACGTCCACTCTTCGGATATTAGATCCGGTAATTCACTAAGTTATGAAGATACAATCCTCACGATCTATAGCCAGCTGCTGTAAAAACCTCTGTTCACTGCAAGATGGATCACTCGCCCATGTAGTTGTATTTCACTCCTTCTTCAGTCGTCGAAGGCTCTGCGTCTTTTTTGTGGACCGGATCGAAGTTGGACTGAGGACAGACCTCCCTTTTCCTTCTTCGGTAGGTTGGATGATTGTGTTCTTCCCAGAACGTCGACTGATCGGTAGTAGCCCGTGATAACCTGTTCTCCCTTTGCAAAGACCAGGCTGCTGTGTTCTTACTTGGAATGTAAGAACACCAAGATACTAGATTAAGTCTGCTGACTTAATCCTCGTATACTCAACGTCGCACAGTGAATCTCCTCAAACTCCGTAGCGATGAATGCGTTGTGTTCAATAAATGAACTACGACAGTAATGTCTTCTCTCTTGAGAGCGTTTAATGCTTTTGCTTCAGTTTTAGACGAGAGACGATAAATATGTTGGAGATTCAAAGCAGCTTTTGTATTCAGATGAGCAGAGAGGCAAAGGTTTTTAAGTCTCTGTTGTTCCTGCTATTTATAGGTGAGACACCAAAAAATAGCCGGTAGAGACATTGGAGAGGATGTCCAATCATAATCTATGCTCTTCTGAAAAGTCGCTTGTCTCTCGGCTTTTTTTTGCTACAATGTACTGTTTTTCAGAGCAATTTGTACTTGTTGTGTCAGACGTCGAACGTTATACGCCAGTCGTAACTTAGTATCTGTCTGATCTTTTATCATTGACTTCTTTGATGTTCCCTTGCGACTTGTTCGACATCTTATCATGTACGCATTCCCTGATGCGAAACTGTCTTGTTCTGAAACTGCAAGTTCCTCTTAGCAGTTTCCGTGTGAAGACTGTATTCACAGTTTTCGTGACCTTGCTCTGCTCGTCTTCGTCTTCTTAGTCAAGACAGTTTTTGTTTGAATTTTGCTCTTCTTCAAAACTATTCCACAGTTTTGTTGACTTCCTTCTTCCTAGACTATTACAACTCGAACATCCTATACAAGGATTACATGAGGTAATAACTCTAAGTCCTAGACTTTGTTATATGATTTTGACACATCAAAACATCAAATTAAGGTAGGATTTCTACATCAATACCTAACAATCCATAATTAAACCAAGCGAACATCAGTTGCACACAGTGAACAACTAGGAATGTAATGTTAAAAAGCCCAGCATGGTGGAAGCAGGCAGGCAGCAAAGAAAATAACCAAAAAGGTGCACAAATACATAACCAAGCATGCTGCTCAATAGAACTTCCATTCGCCAATTTTAACAAATTTGCAAAACTAAGCCAACTCATCAAATAATCGCACACCCCCACAAGAATTCAAAACCTGCACTCCAAAATAGCACACTTCAAAACCGAGCAGTTAAGAGAACTTACTTGCTGCAAATGCAATTGGTTGACACAAGCAGGCAGCAACAGATTAGATGACAGGACTGAGGAATGTAAGAGGACGAGCAGCAGCAGGGGATTAGGCAATGTTCAAATTAAATAAAAAACTTACTACGAGTGCGAGCTACCGAGTACCGGCTACTTGCGTGCGTGCGTGAGGACGAGCAGCAACAAGGGATGGCGAGTGTGCTACCGGTTGCGTGTGACGTGCGTGCGTGTGACTGCGAGCGAGAAAGCCAGGGCGAACAAGAGGGGGAGGACGAGGGCAGGGCCGGTGAGTCAGAGAGGGTGAGAGCGACGCCAGTGACAGGGTAAGGGCAACGCCGATGGCGGTGTGGCATGCAGTAATCGGGAACAGCGAGAGGGGGGAGGGCTCCCCGGCTGTGTGTCGATGTTGGGAAATTATTCCTAAAATCTCCCTTAGGATTTGTTTGTGAAAAGGTTTTGTTGAATCAAACCTTAGCATTGGTCGATCATTTGCTGAATTCTAGATAGACTAGCATATCTTGTAAAGTCCTGTATAGGTCATAAATTGAGTTGTAATAGATTAGTCTGCTAGAAGAGTTACTAGCAGATATTGAAGGACGGCGTTTGCTAGAAAACATACGCTAGCAGAATGCTAAGGCTTTAGCATTCGCTAATATTCAGCTAACCTTGAAAGATGCTAGCAGAACAGACGTCAAAGGATCGAGTGTCAGAGGAAACGTTCAGCAGCCAAAGACACGATAGCAGATCGCTAAGGAACATTAGCAGAGCAAGAGTGTCAAAGGCTGAAGCCATACTGCCGTTCTGACAAAAGCACACACAAAGGACAAGACTTTTTCGAAGTAGTTCAGAAAGTACAGATCAACGCCAAAAGCATCTGATCAAGTCAAATCACTCTCGGGCAAAGGAGCCGTTGTGTCTAACGGACATGGAAATTCAAGATTTGAATCTCCATCTATAAAAGGCAGGTCCAAAAGTGAGAATCGACTACTACTACTACTGCTTCTAACCGACATTCGCAAACATTCAAGTGTGAGATTCCTTTGACAAAGCGAACAAACGAAAAGTAGTCAGTTGAGAGCTCGTGATAAAAGAAGTATTCAAAGCTCTCAACAACCAGGAAGTGTCTTTCATTGAATATCTGACAGTTCTCTTTAAGAGATTCCTTAACTTCGGTTGAGAATCTTCAATCATTGGGATAACTTCCATCCTAGGAAGATCCAACAGTCACTCCTGAAAAGGATTGACTCCGACGGGCTTTTAGCCGCAATCCTGAACAGTTTCGAGGGAAAGTATAAAAACCTCACCAACAGCAAAGGACAAGTTACATGAAGGTTCCGCCCTTGACTTGGCCGTAGCTGTGTTTGGAAAAGTACGAATCATCGGAGGATAGCTTTGTTGTGGCCGATCCAAAAGTTCGTCGCCTACTACAAGTGTTTGGCGATTCCTTGTACTTTCGTATACTTTTTTAGTGGAAATCTTAGCGTTTCGGCTAAGGAGTGGACGTAGATCTATTTGGATCGAACCACTATAAAATATTGTGTTCATCTACTGTTTTATTATTTAACTGATTTAAAACCTAGCAACAGAGTTGCTAGAGTATATCTGAAAAGAAACATCTAATATATCTTGAGCTCAAGTACTGCTTAAACAAAGATAAGTGTAAGTAACGTTTATTCATTCCGCTGCATTTCGTGTTTACACTTAAACACGACGACTCTGATATTTGAGGACCAACAAGTGGTATCAGAGCAGGAGGTTGACAAACCGACTGCTTCTGAGTCGCTTTGAGACCTGATCTATCTTTTCCTTGCACTCTCATCCTTGTTTTATCTATCTAGCTCAGGAAACTATTCAAGGAACAAACAGGATGTTGAATCATTCACTTGGAAAGTACGACAAAGAGAACTTTACATCATGGAAGAAGCTCGCTCTCATACAGCTTAGAGTATACATCCTGAGATGGAGGATGTACTGGTAAGAGGTCCTATTAAGATTATGAAAGCTAACACCTTTATAGGACATTATCCTGCTGAAGATGTTGCTGAAGGAGAACCAAGGGCTCCAAGACCCCCAAGACCTGATATGATTCCTAAACCTTTTGAGGAATACACAAGTGAGGATAAGAAGAGAGCTCAACTAGAGCACGTGGCAAAGAAATTGATCCTTGATTGTCTACCAAAGCTGATGAAAGAAAAAGCGCTTGAGCTTGACACTGCTAAGGAAATGTGGGATTATGTGTGCGAGTCCTCTCAGGAGACAGACCAAATAAAACGCAACAAACTACAGGTAGCTGTAGATAAATACGAATCTTTCTCCATGTTTGCAGGAGAATCCATACAAGCTATGGAGGAACGCTTCAACACTATAATTGGGGAGCTTAGAAATCTTGGAAAGAAGTATGAGAATGGAGAAATGAACTACAAGATCATTTCCAAGCTGTATCCTAGAGATGACTGGTTTGTCAAAATGACTAGTCTGAGTAAAAAAGACCTCAGCAACATGACTACATCCGAGGTATTCGCTCAACTCAAAACTCATGAATTTATAATACAACAGTCAAAAAAGAATGAAGCAGCTATAGCACAAGCGTCATCTACATCCGCTGCTGGCTCTGAGGATATAGCATATTTTGCTAAGAAAGATTTCAACAAGTTTAAGTTGAAGAAGCCCTACCATAACCAAGAAAGGTCTACTCCAGCAACACCAACAAAGGAGGTCCCTACAACCTCAGGTTCCCAGCCTGTCGATCTAAAGATCAGCGAGCTGGAAGAGCAAATGAAAAAGCTTCAGAAGTTGCTGATGGAGGCTAAGACCGAGAAGGAAACCAAGGAAACTCAGCCGTCATCCTCATATGCCCGCTCAGCAGAGCGAAGGATTAGGACTTGCTTTGAGTGTGGCTCTCCTGACCACTTGAAGCATGATTGTCCGAAAGTAAGCAAAGAAGAGAGAGAGCGTTTAAAGCAAAGATTTGAAAGACGTGCGGTTAAAGCAGTCAAAAGGGCGCTCTTGACAAGAACAGAAGCTCAGGATATTCCTGAAAATGATAAGGAATACTATCTCTCTTCTGAGGAAGATGATGAGGAGGCCATGCTAGTTCTGATGGCAAACTTTGTGGATGACCAGTTTGCTGATGCAGACGCAGAACAGAATGTTGAAATGGCTTTAGCAGTCGATGACAACGAGGTACTTTCAGTAAGCATTCCTAGTTTTGCATCTATAGAGGAGTCAGAGGAATTCACCTTAGATTCCGAGGAAGACTATCTCACGAAACTAAGTGTAGAATTCTCGAAAAATGTATGAGATCAAAAATGAAATCATTGGGGAGAACGCCTCGCTAAAACTTAAAATTACAGATTTGACCGAGGAAGTCGAAAGACTAAGGTCTGAAAGTGAGGATTTTTCAAAGCTTAAGGCAAACTTCTCCGAATTATTGACAAATTTTCATAATCTTGAAAAGGAGAACCTTACTTTGAAAAACAAGCCCCTTGAAAGATGCATTTGCAATTATACATCCAGCAGGGCAGTACTCAATGCCATTGTAAGCCAACAGAGAAATCACAATGATCGCTCTGGTTTAGGCCTTGGATATTCGGATAGAGCAACTACTTCTAAGGAGAAACCAATTCTATTTGTTTCTGCTGGAATGATAAATGCTGAAAAAGAGAAAGGAATTGTCATTGCTGAATCGTCTAATGCTAAGCCAACTGCTGAGCAAAAGAATGAACGTTCGCAGAATACGCCTGTAGGATCTCAGCAGAGGTCTCCCGCAGAGACTACTAAGTATTCGTCTTCTAGACCTCAGCAGAGGCCTAAGCCAGAATCTGCTAAACATACAACTCATGGACCTCAGCAGAGGAACCCAAGGTTGAATGTTGTGCATGAATCTGCTAAGCCTCAGCAGAGGAACAATAGAACGAATGCTAAGTATGTGTCAGCTGGACCTCAGCGAAATCCAAGAGCATATACTAAATCGTATTCACCAAGACCGAGGTATGCTGAGCGTTATGTTCCAAACGCAAGAACAGCTAAACCTACCTTTCACCACAGAAAGCAATATCACTACAATGCTGAAAAGCCGATATATCAGGAGAACACGTTACATAGGAGGAACAACTATGTAAGGCCTGAGCCCAATCCATTCGTATTTCCAAGGGCAAGGAAGGCCAAGCACACTACTGCACCAAGATATAAACATGTCAAACATGTTAAGCCAAAGGCCGAAGAAATGGTAAACCGTGAAATCAAGAAGAAAATCTTGAAAGTCACTAAAATGTGGGTTCCAAAAGGAACTATGATCATCGCTAATCCTGCAGGACCCGATGATAAACGGGTACCTAAATCAACTTAATCATTTGTGTTGCAGGAACAGGGTCCAAAAGCTCAAAGTATGTCAAACGAATGGATCCTTGATAGCGGATGCTCAGCACACATGACGGGAAATGAGGAGCTGTTCTCAGACTTGCAGAGATTTCTATATGGATCAAAAGTCAAGTTTGGAGATAACAGTGAAGGCAAAGTTGTTGGAAGGGGATGCATAGAGAGCAATGGATTGAGGATAGTTAACGTAGCTCTCGTCTCCAACCTTAAACACAATCTGCTAAGTATTAGCCAACTTTGCGAGAATGGGTACTCTGTTTCATTTGTCAATACAGGTTGTACTATTGCTGATAATGTTACAGGGGAAGTGAAACTTCGAGGCATCCGAAAGGGTGGCCTATATGTTGTTGACTGGGAAAGTGGTCAGCAACACTCTTGCTTCCTAACCTTGAACAAAGAGGAAACAACATGGCTCTGGCACAAGAGGTTAAATCATCTAAATTTCAAAACTATTAACCACCTGGCCAAGAATGAACTTGTTGTAGGTCTGCCAGCTAAGGATGAAGTCAAGATCCTTCTACCTGAGCTGATTCTTAAAGAGCAGAATAACAAGGAAGTTACAGTGAAAAGAATTAGATCAGATAATGGAACTGAATTCTGTAATGGGATTTTAATGGACTTTTGCGCGGAAGCTGGCATTCATCATGAGAAGTCCACTGCTAGGACCCCCCAGCAGAATGGGCTAGCAGAACGAAGAAACAGGACCTTGAAGGAAGCAGTGCGGACTATGCTTACTGATTCAGGACTCAGTGGAAAGTATTGGGGAGAAGCGGTTATGACTGCTTGTTACACTCAAAATAGGAGCGCGATTAACGGCAGATTTAACAAGACGCCTTATGAAGTGTACAATGGTCGTAAGCCTTCTATCAAACACTTTCGTGCTTTCGGTTCAACATGTTATATCCATAACAATGGGAAGTCTAAACTTAACACTTTTCGCCAAAATCTGATAAAGGTGTTTTCCTAGGATATGGACATCTCTCTCATAAAGGCTATCGAGTGTTAAATAAGACAACTCAACTTGTGGAAATAACATGCAATGTTATTTGTGATGAGTCTACTTTAGTGCGCAGGGTAACCAAAGGAAAAGAGGATAGCAATCATGAGACCAATGATGTCAATGATCAATCTTTACTGAATTCTTTCGAAAATATGAATATTGATCCGACTAGGTCTATGAATGATGCTGATCCAACATTGACGCACTCAGCAGGTGACCAGACTGCTAACCGGGCCAGTGATGCTAATGATCATGCTGAGGCCACCTCTACAATATATCTAAATGACAATTTGGATGTTGCGGGAGTTCTTGATGACCAAGATGACGTGGAATCTGCTGAAGATCTTAGCAAAGGAGTTGTTGAGATTCCAATCGCGGAAGAACCTGCTGCTGAAATCCCAGCTGATATTGTACCTGCCAATGAAGTTCCTGTCTTTGAAGATCCTGTAGCTGATGCAGAAGGTGGAGCTGCTGACGTTCCAGTTGCTGAACACCAGGAGAATGAACAAGAAAATGCTCATGCTGATAACAATCAAGAAGGGGTACCAGTTGCTGAAACTCCAGCACGTATTAGGCCTACGTGGCTTTGTGCTCATCCCTTAGATGGTGTTCTTGGAAACGTAAATGATCCTATCTTGACCAGACAAGGAAATGGCAATGCTATGCTGGCGTGCTACATTTCCAGTGAAGAACCCAAGAAAGTCGAAGAGGCTCTGCTAGATCCAGATTGGGTGAACGCTATGCAAGAGGAGCTTGCAGAATTCACACGAAACAATGTGTGGGAGCTAGTAGATAGGCCAGAGCACCAAAGTGTAATCGGCACTAAGTGGGTGTTCAAGAACAAGAAAGATGAATCCGGTCTAGTAGTCAGAAACAAGGCTCGTCTTTTAGCTAAGGGCTATAGACAATGCGAGGGAATAGACTATGATGAGACGTTTGCTCCAGTAGCAAGGCTGGAGGCAATTCGCCTATTTCTCGTGTATGCTGCTTACCACGAGTTCGATGTGATGCAAATGGACGTGAAGAGCGCATTCCTAAATGGTGAGCTCAAAGAAGAAGTTTACGTTGAGCAACCACCGGGTTTCGAATAGGGTAATCAAGTCTACAGGCTCAAGAAGGCCCTGTATGGATTAAAGCAAGAACCAAGAGCCTGGTATGGAACGTTGTCTAAGTTCCTGCTGACCAACGGATTTGAGAAAGGCAGGATTGATCAAACCTTTTTTCGGATCAAAGATGGAGACAGTATATTGCTAGTCCAAATTTATGTAGACGACATAATTTTCGGATCAAAGAATCAAGATTTATGTGATAGATTCTAAGATCTCATGACTAGCAATTTCCAAATGAGCATGATGGGAAAGATGTCTTATTTCCTTGGACTACAAGTTCAACAGTCTGGAGAAGGAATTTTTATTCATCAAAAGAAATATACTCGCGATCTCATAGCAAAATATTGTCCTGGGAAGACAAAGAGTCTAAGGATTCCAATTAGCACAACATGTATTGCTGCGCTTGAGAAGGAAAGAGATGCTGTGAATCCAACTCTCTACAGAGGAATTAGTGGTTCACTGATGTATCTCACCGCTAGCAGATCGGATATATCCTTTGTCGTTGGATTATGTGCTAGACATCAAGCAAATCCAAAGAAAGCTCATTTAGATACTGCTAAACGGATTGTGCGATATTTGAAGTGCACAGAAGGTCTGGGAATTTGGTATCCAAGAGCAGACAGTCTTGCTCTAAGTGGATATTCGGACTCAAATTTTGGAGGATGCAAGATTGACAGGAAGAGCACAAGCGGTACGTGTCAATTTCTGGGACACAAGCTCATTAGTTGGTTTAGCAAAAAGCAGCACTCTGTTGCTACATGTACTACTGAAGCAGAGTATGTAGCCGCTGCTAGCTATTGTTCGCAAATTTTATGGATAAGGCAACAGTTGCAAGACTATGGGATTTCTCCCGAATGTGTGACAATTTATTGCGACAACAATAGTGCTATGTGCATTACCAAGAATCCGGTCCATCATTCTAGGACCAAGCACATTGATATCCATCATCATTTCATTCGTGATCATCAGGAGAAGAAGGATATTGATGTTTGGTACATATGCACTGAAAATCAGATAGCAGACATATTTACAAAGCCTCTAGCAGAATCCAGATTCAAGGAGTTATGCATTAAGTTGGGTCTTATGGAGTTGGATAACTCTATGGATGAATGAGATGCTATTCTTATTCTTTCTGGATTTCTTGGATTTCATGAAGACATTATTTACGTACTCTGGATGTTGAATTAGTCTGCTGAAGAAAAAGTTTGCTAGGTTATGGCACTTATTAATTTGCTACTAGCCAATTTGGAGCAAAGAAGCAGCTGAGCAGACTCCCCGTGGATATTCAGCAAGTTCATCGACGTCACAAATACAGATGATCAAAGAATAACATGTATCATATTATGTGTCATTTGGAGGAATCTATTGAAAAATCTTTTCTGAAGATATGTGGATCTGGAATCGCAATGCATATGGAGTGATATACGATGCACAATATATATAAAAAGATAGCCGATACCACTTCATTCAAAAACAAAAACTAATATTCTATTACATAAGGGGGAGGGGATCACTTGACATCATCGACATATTTTTTTTAAAAGGCAGGGTTGCAGGGGTAGAAATCGGAGCTCCGGAGGTTGGACGACCCATCTGCTATTTCTGGGAAAGTTTGCTCAAGCAACCAGCTAAGGAACGGAGGGATACAGCTGGACACAGTCTCGGACCTTCAAAGACCAGGCTCGCCCAATCTACCTCCGCCTCGTCGTCCATAGCCAGCATGGCTTGCCAGATCTCCTTCGTGAAATGAGAATTATTCTCATTTTCTCCCAGCAGCATGTGATTTGCAATGTGGAACAACTCTCTGTACAAGGGTTGGAGACCTGATGCTGAAGTAGAAGGAGAAAACCTGAACCAAGGGGATTGACGCCATTCCTGCCAAGCCGTCCACTCCGACGCTACCTCCATAGACCGGTAAGCTAGAACCGGTATCGGGCCCGTTGGAAGTCCAAAATCACGGGAAAAGGACTCTGGTGACCAGCAAACCAGCCGACCCCGAAAGGAACCATATATGGCTCTCTCCTCCGCCATACAGTCCTTGAGGAACTCTCGGAGGAGATCGCCATGGTAACGCTGAGGAGTTGCCATCACAAACTTCTTCAGACCACTCCCGGTGATCTTTGCCATGACTTTATCGGCCACGGCAGTGTTATCGCGGTAGTAAGCATAAAGACCAGCCGCAATGAGAATTTGGTTTCTGCATATGTCAAGACATTGCCTTGGGGAATCCATTTGCCTTAAAAATTTCTTTTGGAAGGATAAAGGGCAGAGGAGTTGTGATGTTAAAGCATCATCACACAGAGCCTATTTATAGAAGAGAAACCCTCTTAGCATTTATGATAACGTGGAAATCTTTAAATGATCATAATGATTCATATATATTGAAATTTGAATCGTCACAAGAAGGAGGAACGTCGTGACTGCATGGAAAATCTAATCGGTTCAGCAGTGACAGTTGATAGTCAGATCAGCGTTTGGCTCGAGGAGACCATCATTACTTGTGATCTACTAAATCCTAGCAGATCCTTGATATGCCGATACAGTACGAAGGAAAGTAATATGTAGAGAAGGGAGCATCTGCTGAATCGAATATGCTGAGTCAAACCTTTCTTCTGCCACATCATATTCGAGGAGGGGAGATGATATCAATGAAGGTCAATCTGATTAGACCAGTTAAGCGCATTTAATGCGTACAGACGGCTGTATCAAGTTAGAAAATGCCACGTCAGTTCACTCGAATGCTTCTCGGAGAAAGGAAGATACGCGGCAGGACGTGCGCATTCAAAGACCATCGATTTATCATCTCATCTGACAAGAGATTCCCAACCGTCAGATTTCGTATCTTAAAGTATAGCAAGTCTGCTAGACTTTTGAGAGTATGGTTTTTGCTGAGCAGTCAGCAGATTGATTGGATATACTCATTAACTCATCTTCTAGAAAGTTAGCAAAGTTGTAGACGGAGGTCTACTCAGCAAGCAATAGATTCGAATCTTACTATGAGTTAATATTTTTTTAAAAAATATTATCGATGCATTGCACAAGCATATGGTTGGAACTATGTGGTTTGTCAGGATCACAGAAGTTTGAGTACGAGCATTTGAAATGAAAATCCTACCATCTCAATATATATTCATTTGCAAAAGATATTTACATGAAGAAAAGAAATTACAACAAAGGAGGCAAGGGCCTGAAAGGATAGAAATCTACCCCCCTAAGGTTCGAGGGACCTAGAGCGAGATCTGGAAATCCCTGCTCTAGCAGCCAACTTAATGGCATCCTGTAGGGGAGAGGAAGATTTGGGAAATCCTGGACGCATCGTTGCACCTTCTGAAAGATGAAGGCCGCCCAGTCCACCTCCGCCTTGTCGTCGATCGCCATCATGGCCCTCCATGTCTCGCGAGAGAAAGTCATGTCTTCAGGATCTTCCCCGATGATCATGCCGCAGACTATCTGGTAGGGGACCTTGTACGGGGTCTGCAAGCCATATGTGGAAGGAGTTGGAGAAAACTCGAACTCAGGAGTGTCTCTCCATTTCATCCACGAAGTCCACTCTGGAGCTATCTCATCTCTGCGATAGTCCATGACAGAAATCGGACCCCGTGGCAGGCCGAAATCTGTAGCAAAGGTATCTGCAGTCCACCTCACCAGCTGGTACCGGCAGATACAGAAAATGGAGCTTCAATCGGCAGCACTCGACCAAATGAAGTGTCGGAGTTGCTCCCTCTGAAAAGCATGTGGAGTAAGGCACACGAATTTGCCTAGGCCACTGGCATGGAGACTAGTCATGGTAGTCTCTGCCACCTGGTATGCGGCTTCATATTCCGCATAAAGACCTAAATCACACAAGATTCTGTTTCTTGGTACATAGAGAGCATAAGACTGTGCCATAACTTTTGAAGGAAGTAAGTATTTTTGATTGAGAAAGTTTTTTTCTTTCTTGAAGGAATAAGAAGAAAAATCAAGGTAAGTCTGAAAGTGTATGAAGAAGAATATCAAGACCTGCTACTTATAGACTTATTTTGGTCTACTGTTTATCTCAGAATACGAACAGTCGCTCTGGGAGAACAGTAATCTCTTAAAGTAAGGGTCTTATCGGGGATAATTACGCTCAGAGATGAATCAGTGATGGAAAGTGATGAATTTTATATTTCATATTTCGGAGATATAAGGATTTTAGCATTATGTGGAATTTCTGGAGAAGTGATAATCATTATCCGACGTCAGGAGCTCTCTTTGATGAGATTGCTCACTCAATGCTAAGATTTCCGGATGCTAATCCTTCTCAGTCAGACGCATGTGATTTTCAAATCTCTAAAGCATTGCATTTAATGCGCACAGATGGCGGCGACAAATTAGTTCGTGCCACGTCGTCAGCACTCAAGCTCTGAAGAACGTGCGTACTCGCATGATTTGACCTTTTACCCCAACCGTCGATTGAAATTAAAGAGAAAGCAATCTACACCGTTGATTTCCTTTTATTTTCCAAACCCTTTCATCTCTCCACAAGACGCGATTCAAATACCCATCTCTCTGAGGGAATTCTTCTTTGAGCGGTGGGCAGAACATGCTCGAAAGAATGACCATATGGCAGTAGATGGAACGTTCTCTTCAAACGTAAATTTTGGGTTAAAGATTAGCAAGTATTTGGAAATGTTGTTCACCAATACAGGAGTGGATCGTGGTGTAAGTCTGCTTCCTACAGACTACATCCCGGCAACAAGGAAGGAACCCAAACCTGTCAATACCAAAAATCCTCGAAAATTGACAGGGAAATCTAATGTGGACAAGAACAAACCCACATCCCCCGAAGAGCCAGATGCAGCCACTATGGCAGTTCAAATACTGCAGCCGGCCATTCCGATGTCTGCTGAAGAGATTGTTCTACTTCAGACAAATGCTGAGACAGAACACTGCTTCAAGAATCTTGAAGAGATAGAGAAACTGGGCAATTTACCAGCAGATCAGATCAATGAGATCATAACTACAAAGGAAGCCGAACAGCCTCCACTTGTTCTTGGCGCTTTGGCTGTGGCCATTCCAACGAAGAAAAGGTCGAACATCACCTCTCCTGCCCAGAAAGCAAAGAAGAAAACAAGAAGAAAGCTGATTCTAACTTCCGAGCAGGAAGATTTAGAAAAAGCTGAAGCAGAGAAGAAGGCTGCGGAAGCCGCAGCAAAGGAGACAGTTGCTCAAGTCCCAGTAGAAGAAGATGCTGAATCTGATCCAGATCACATCCCTTTATCATCCAGAAGGGAGAAAGAGTGCATTAAGGGAGTGAGAGAAAGAAAAAGAAAGCGCGAAGCTCAAAGAAGAGAACTTGAGAAAAAGCAATATCAGAAATTTATTGCTGGAATGACGTTCGAAGGTAGAGACAAAGAATTTGAACTAATCAAGAAAGCTGCTGAAGAACACAAAGCTCAGCAGAAAGCAGCTCAACTGCTACAAGAGGCATTTCTGGAAGAAAAGGCCGCCAAGAAAGGGAAAAGCATCGAAGACGGAAGCATCAAAGACGGAAGGATTACTGTTTCAATTCCCCCTATTGACAAAGAAGGAGCAATCATTGCTAGAAAACATACTCTAGCAGAATGCTAAGGCTTTAGCATTCGCTAATATTCAGCAAACCTTGAAAGATGCTAGCAGAACAGACGTCAAAGGATCGAGTGTCAGAGGAAACGTTCAGCAGCCAAAGACACGATAGCAGATCGCTAAGGAACATTAGCAGAGCAAGAGTGTCAAAGGCTGAAGCCATACTGCCGTTCTGACAAAAGCACACACAAAGGACAAGACTGTCCCAAAGTAGTTCGGAAAGTACAGATCAACGCCAAAAGTATCTGATCAAGTCAAATCACTCTCGGACAAAGGAGCCGTTGTGTCTAACGGACATGGAGATTCAAGATTTGAATCTCCATCTATAAAAGGCAGGTCCAAAAGTGAGAATCGACTACTACTACTACTGCTTCTAACCGACATTCGCAAACATTCAAGTGTGAGATTCCTTTGACAAAGCGAACAAGCGAAAATTAGTCAGTTGAGAGCTCGTGATAAAAGAAGTATTCAAAGCTCTCAACAACCAGGAAGTGTCTTTCATTGAATGTCTAACACTTCTATTTAAGAGATTCCGTAACTTCGGTTGAGAATCGTCAATCATTGGGTTAACTTTCATCCTAGAAAGATCCAACAGTCACTCCTGAAAAGGATTGACTCCGACGGGCTTTTAGCCGCATTCCTGAACAGTTTCGAGGGAAACTATAAAAACCTCACCAATAGCGAAGGACAAGTTACACGAAGGTTCCGCCCTTGACTTGGCCGTAGCTGTGTTTGGAAAAGTACGAATCATCGGAGGATAGCTTTGTTGTGGCCGGTCCGAATGTTCGCCGCCTACTACAAGTGTTTGGCGATTCCTTGTACTTTCGTATACTTTTCTAGTGGAAATCTTAGCGTTTCGGCTAAGGAGTGGACTTAGATCTATTTGGATCGAACCACTATAAAATACTGTGTTCATCTACTGTTTTATTATTTAACTGATTTAAAACCTAGCAACAGAGTTGCTAGAGTATATCTGAAAAGAAACATCTAATCTATATATATCTAAAAGCAAGACCCCTCTCCAAAAAATTTTCCCCCCAAAACTATTTGCCAAAATTAATTGTATAATATTTTTGGTAAGTAATAACAAAGATGGTAAGTATGTAATTACTATAATCTCTATAATTGATAATTATTATGTTGGGCATATAATTAATTAAAACTAATTATATATTTGTGTATATAAAAAATGAAGAAACATTTGTAAGTTTAATTAAATAAAGAAACAAATAAATAAGAAAAATTATTTAAAAATAAAGAAAAAAAATCATTTGTATACGTATACATAAAATGAAGAACTAAATATGAAAAATGAAGAACAAATATGATTTAAACAATCGGTGGAAATAAGGGAATACATTAATATCATTAATGATAAAATGATGTAATGAATATGGAAATTGGTCCTATAATTGACGTTATTTATAATATTAATTATAATTAAATCCCAAAGCATCATTAGTGGGATTAATATTTATTTCTTTTCATACCAATAGTATAAATAGGTTCTACTTATCAAGAAAAATCAAAACAATTTTTATTTTGCCATTAACATATCTATAGATCCATGTGTTAGTACTTTTTAACAATTATTGTTTTGATTTTTTATTGTAGAGAATATGAAGGTGCCATCTAGAGGGGGTGCTTGAAGAGTTTGGAATTCAGAAGGCAAATCTTGAAGCACATGTTCTTTTATGGAATATACAAACTTTTTTAGGTTTATCTTTCACGAAATGAATAGCTTAGTGATTTGTTAGATATTACAATTGTTTAATTTTTTTCATCAATGTAAATGTACGTTGTCATCGAACTCAATAGAGCTTATGCTCTTTTTAGAACATAATCTTAAATTTAAATATCTAATTATTGTGGTTCTTTATTTATTTATTACATTATATTTTTTATTACTTTTGCTTACATTATAATATTTTTTTATAGTTGTATTCATTTCTCCCACCTTAGTAGTATTTTATTTATGTTTATTTACTCAAATTAGTATTTAATATCAATGCATTTTTATTCAAAGCTGTATAATTTTCATTTTCGTAGACATTATTGAGTCTAGAATTCAGAGAAATATTGAGTTTTGAATGATTTAGATATTTGAAATCAATTAATAGAAATTAAAATCATTTGAAAAATACTTTTTTTCTTTTCTAGCTATGAAAATAGTTACACAAAAAACTAGAAAATGAAATTTATTATTATGAAAGATTTATTAATAATTAAAATACAATAAATTAAATATGTATAGTGATAAAATTAAGCAATAATTTAAAGAAATTATTATTCAAAATATGGCCGGAGTTTGAAACAAGAAATCTTTTAATGTAATGAGGATGACACAATTATTTAAAATTGAAGTATTCGCGCTACATTGAGAAAAATCAAATTTATTTATTACACAAGGTAAAGGTTAAATAAAAATCAAAACAAACAAATAAATAAAATAATATAGCAATTAATAAAAATAATATTAATACAAAAATTGTAGGGTGTAAAATATTTTGAGTAAATATTTATCTGCATCCAAAATCACTTTTTATTTATATACAAATATTACCGGATCTACATGGGATAAGGGCTCCAATCCACTAACCGGAAATTTTCAAGTTTTAATATTATAATGATCTAATATATTTATGATATAGATTTCTTCACGGGCAAGTTGTAAAGAATAAAATTGGATTGAAATAATACATATGAGGATATGAAGGGGCCAATGATGAACAATACCTTTTTTTGTTTACTCAATTTTATACATATTTTTGTTATTTAAATATAATGTAGGGTAAATAGGAGAAAATACCTTAAATTATTGACATTTTAGGAAAAATACCCCAATCTATTACAATCAGTTAAAAATACCTTAATCTATACTTTTGGTTATGAATAATACTCTGATCTATTGAATTTTTGGGAAAATACCCCAATTATTATTATTAATTTAAAATACCTCAATCTTTAATTTTATTTATGAATTATACCAACACGATAAATATTATTGACTCACACAAAGATGACAAAATAACTTCTTCATTCATGTTAAATTTAATGTACTAAACAATCAATATTTGTCATATATTCAAATGTATTTATCTTCTGAAAATAATTTAAAACTCCATTGTTTTGTTTACTTTTAAACCTCCAATCCAAACGGAGGCGCATGCATTTTGATACAAGACCACACATCAAAACACTCAGTGAGAGAAAAAAATAAGAAATTCAATCAATATGCACAAAAGTTAGACATTACACCAACCAAAGGAAACAAAAAATAAAAAGAGCAGAACATGAAGTTTAAAATATTTTTCAGAAGATAAATGCATTTGAATATATAACAAATATTCATTGTTTAGTATATTAAATTTAATGGAGACGAACATAATTGGTTTGACCGTCATCTTTGTGTGAGCCAATAATTTTTCTTATTTTGGTATAATTCATAAATAAAATTAAAGATTAAGGTATTTTCAACTAATAATAGATTATGATATTATTCATAAAGAGAAGTAAAGAATGAGGTATTTTTAACTGATTAAAATAGATTGGTGTATTTTCCGAATTCGTCAATAATTTAGGGTATTTTCCCCTCCTTACCCTATAATGTAACCCCAAACAAAAAATATCTTGATTCTCTATTGTACACAAAAACTTTATTCTCTAAATGAATTTTTGTTAATTTCGATCTATGTTGTAATTATAAATAGTTTTTATACAATAATAAGTTAAAATTATAATAGCTGATGGAAAGTTATACAAAAGTAATTACGGACTATATATCTATATATACTTACTATAATTAATTTAAGAATATATTAGGTAATTAAAAATATATAGGGTAACTATGTACTAACTATAATTTTTATAGTTAATCAAAATCTGCGAATGTGCAAATGTGGTTAATCAAAATCTATTCCAATAATTTGTATTTCAGTTGCTCGAGCACAATGAATGGTCATCCCACGAATGTGGAGCAGTGAGGCAATCCTAATCGCAGTCATTTTTATAATTTCTACGGTTGAAAGAAGCACGTCTTACATCTATCAACATTTTTTTCCCAATTTTATTATTGTTGCTTTCAGTAGATTAAGATATTTTTTCCCAATTTTATTATTGTTTATTTCAGTTATGTTAAAATATTCTCTATCATAAAGGAGTTAGATTCGTGCCCAGTCAACCGTTATATGCTAATTGACAATAACATGTACTTTAGTTTTTTCTTAAAACTAATGTCATGACATGGTTTTAATAATAAGGAGAACTGTCAATTCAAGACATACAATTCTCTAAATAATTTAGGATTTGATGTTGAGGTCCTAGATTAAGATTTTTATGATTTTTAGATTTTGAATTGAGAATTTTTTTTGAACTTTAATATACTGAATTAACAAATTATATTTTGAATAATAATGATATAGACTAAAAAAAGTTAAAACTAAGAAAAAAAATAAGGAAAACAATGTCACTCAACAATAGTGGTGAGAATAGGCCGGGCTGCTCGATTGAGACCTATGACCTAGCTTACCACAGGCCAGGCCAGACCGGACTTATTTTTAAAATAGGTCAGACTTAGACTATTTATAAAGTCTCTTTAATTAAGTAGACTCAAACCCAGGCTTCAAAATAGGCCTACGAAGCCTAACAGGTCGGCCTATTTAAATGATCATATATTATATAGTTGATAAAATATATTTAATATTAACAACTATATATATAATTTAGAAATAAAAAATATATTGAATAATTTATTTGTTACCAAATAATAGAATAATATAAATACTATGCATATTTGATGTTAAAATTATATGATATATTTATAATTTAAGAAATAAAAAATAATTATAATTATAAAATAGACTCAAATATGTTAAGAATCAAGTCTATTTAACTTAAAAGGCTGGACTCAGGATTGAAAAAAGGTTATGATAAGTAACAGACCAGACTCGGGCCTATTCCAATTATAGCAGGCCCAGGCCTATCGAGTCAAAGCCAGTCTGGCCCAACCTATTTCTACCCCTACTCATCAAACACCCTAGCATATTCCCCAATTGCACTCGCTTCCATTCCATCAAGGAAAAAAAAATAGTCATAAAATTTTCTCAAGTGTGATCTGAAAATTTTCACATTGTCTTTTATGTGCTAAATTTGTGAATGTGTAGTAAAAGATTCAACAAATTACTTGGATGATATAAATTAGAAAAAATGTATGTGAACTTATTGTAGAATAAACGACGGCATTTTCCTTCTCCGCCGAGGAAGATTTGTTGGGATGAGTTGATGACTGAGGCTATCAAACATCCCTAAGTGAACCAAGAATTCAAACTCAAAACAAACTTCATTTTTGACTTCGAAATGAAGTACTGGAGCCAATTGAACTCGCTGCAACAACCAACTTCCATTCTTGAAAATTCGTTTCATCGATTGTCAAATATTCTCTAATTAAGTATACTTTGAAATATAATTCACGATTTTTCCTATTATTATTTATATTGATTAGAGCAACAAAAGATGGTAATAAATGAAACTTCAAATCCAAATGTGTGTATATTAAAAACACGAAAAGTGGTGGTGAAATTTGTATAAAGAGTGATATGAGAAATTGAAAACCAAATGTAATGACTGATGAGATAAGTGATGTGAATCATAAGATTGAATTTAATGGACAAATTTAAAGTTTGATCTAAGATAGACCAAGTTTTAATATTTCACTACTTTATTTACATTAGTTTTGCTCACTTATCCACCATAAGCACATGCTAATATGTACACGTCTTGATGTAGCAATATAACATTCGTGGTAAAGTCAATTTTAATTAATATCATCACCTCTAATATATTGACACATCAATCATAGACACATTAATACATTCTCGCAATGGACATTGGAACATTTATGATATATACACACAATAACAAATTAATATAAATTATTAATAAAAATATATACACAATGTGCACCACGCAGACAACAAAATATTATACATAATAACAAAACCCCTCACAAAAAAATTTCCTCCACAAAATACCTACCATAGATAAGCATATGTAATATATAAGGTAAGTAATATTAAATATGTAAAACATGTAGTAACAATAATATATAATTAGTTATTATTTCTTATTGTGTTGAAGATATAAAAATAATAATTTTTAATTTTTTTTATTAATTCTAAATAAATATTATTTGTTGGATATATAATTAACTCATGATAATTATATATTATTATATATTTGTGTGTGCGCGTGTTTCTCATAAATATATTTCTTTTATTTCTATTTACATAAAATAATAAAAAATGAGTTCATGATAAGTTAAATAATTGATTTTATGTATGGTAAATACCTAATTTATTATCAATTATTCAGAATAATAATTAAAATACTTAATGGTAATCATTAAATATATGTATAAAAACTTACAGTTAAACATATTATTATATTGGCGATTTTTTATTTAATTATAAACAATTTTTATTTTTTACATGTTAATTTTTTTTTGTCGTCCTTCAATTAACCATATTGTTATATTTCTACTAATAACATTCATGTTTTTTTTTAAAAAAGAAAAGTTTCTCCAATAAATACAGGGCCACATATATCCATATAAATGATTATGGAAATATAAATGATCCTTTATGACAATAAACAAATTATGGAAATAACTTAATGAATTAATAAACTTCTAAACATAAAATATCTATTATAATAATTAACATACAATGATAACATAATTATAAAGAAAAATTATCGGTATTATGTGCTGGTTTTAGGGCATAATCAATTGAATAATTACTATAAAAATTATTTAAAGAGTGTATAAATAGTGTATGACATTTTATTTTGAGTGCATGTTGTTTTTGATAGGTAAGGAATGAAACAATATTTTTGATTTTTTTTTTTAGTTTTGATTGTAGTAGGTGCATTTTGGTGAAAATGATTTAACTATTCATTCGCTAATTGTTTTGTAACACCATTCTTTAGGATAAAACGGAAGAGGATATGATATTAATCTTATACATGAATGTGCCAACAATAACATTCTAATATTTCATTATCTAAAATTAATATAACTTTTTTTAAAATATCAATTTTAAAATATATTTGATTATAGGAAAAAATAATTACAATTTTATTTTATTTGATAAGCTATAATATATTTCAATAAAATTAGTATTATGTATAAACGACATTCAGGAAAAATGTTTTATATATTTATTATTGATAAATTACTAATTAAAGAAAATATAAACGTGCCGGTATCTTGAGCTCAAGTACTGCTTAAACAAAGATAAGTGTAAGTAACGTTTATTCATTCCGCTGCATTTCGTGTTTACACTTAAACACGACGACTCTGATATTTGAGGACCAACAGTCGATTTTATCGAATAAGGGTTTCGAGAATGGGAACTTGGGAATGGGAATAGGATATTTAATTAGGTTAGATGATGATGATGATTATTATTATTATTATTATTATTATTATATTATTATATATATATTTTTTTAATTTATAATTATTATTTAAATGTAGATCGGTCGATCGGTCGGTTCTTTCGATTCCGAAAGACTGAACCGAAGACTGAACCAAATATGATTGGTTTTATTTTCCAAAACTGAGAATCGAAATGAAATTTGCAGAACCGAATCAACCAAATTTGAGCGGTTCGATCGATTTTTTCGGTCCGGCTCGGTTCTTGCTCACCCGTAGATCCAAATAGTCATGGAGGGTTTAATATACTCCTATCATAGTTTGGATTAATTTTATAAGTTCAATCCTTAAATTCATGCAATCCACTTACGATATATAATATTTTTTATTAATTATATATTAACTTTTAACTAAAAATTGATTATTAAAATTAATTACAAAATTATTTCTTAGAAACCAATTAAAACATATTGTATTATAATTGATTTTTATTACTATTAATGAGCAAGACAATGAAATATCAAATGAAAACTAATTAAAATTAATGATCCCAAAACTGATTGCAACTTTATTTGTAATCAAATATAGTCATACACAGTAGTGGTTAAAGTACCTTGTATGTGATAGAGAAATTACAAATTCGAACTTTCAGAGGTATATCTAAATGTGTGAGTAAGTATATGTCTTTAAGATTAATGTATACTTATTAAAAAAAAATATATAACCATACACTATTTCTTTTTAAGGTATAATGGTTAGAATACTTTAATTATAACTAAAAAGTTACAAGTTGGAGCTTCAGAAATTTAGAGAGCCCCTCTCTCTATAGTGACTAGTGAGCACAAATCTCCATTCTACCAAATGATTAACGAAAAACAAATACCTAGATTCCCAAACTCACCTTCTTTCATTTGTTTTTCTTTTCTTTTCTTTTTTTTATCCCCAACACCACCGCGAGCATAGTGCCGTCTATCCCACCGTCCCACTCCACTCCCGTGACTCCACTTCCTGCTATCTTCCAAAACTCACTCCATTTCTTTTCCCTAAATTCCAAGCCACAATTTCCTTCCTGATTGTGACATTTCTCATTTAATTCCATCACAAATTATGCAGCTCAGGCGTCCTATAAAACCCCATTCACCTCCCCCACCCCCTTCCCTCACTAATCCAAAGCAATTCCATAAACTCAAGTCCATTCTCATTCCCATGGCTGCTCTCCTCTCCTTAGCTCTCCTCTCACTCCTCCTCTTCTTTGCTCTCTCCTCTGCCACCCGCCATCGCAAGCCCTACTCCTCCGACGCCGCTACCGACATTGTTCACGAGCTCTGCAAGGCCTCCCGCGACCCTCCCAACTGCAAATCGTCGCTGCCCCAACTGCCGCCGGGCGCCACAGTGATGCAAGGGATCCAATCGGCACTCCGCGTCTCCTCCCAGAATCTCAACTCGGGTCGGGGCATGGTCCAGCAGATCCTCGACGCCTCCGATAACAACCCCAACCGCTCAGCCGCCGCCAAAACCTGCCTGGAGCTGCTGCATTACGGGGAGTACCGGATGAATCTGGTCGCCGGCGACGCCCTTCCGCGCGGCAGGAACAAGGACGCGCGTGCATGGATGAGCGCTGCACTCGTGTACCAGTACGACTGCTGGTCCGCGCTTAAGTATGTAAACGACACGTCCCTGGTTGATAAAACGATGTCGTTCTTCTACTCGTCCGTCATTGCCTCCAGCAGCAATGCACTGGGGATGCTGGTGAATTACGATATCTTCGGGGAAGCGACCGGGTCGTGGGGCCCGCCCAAGACTGAGCGGGATGGTTTCTGGGAACCCGTGTCCGCGTCGTCAGGGTTTGGGTCGACCGGGGGCGTCCCGCAGGGGCTGAAAGCCGACGCCACGGTTTGCAAGGGCAGTATGTGCGATTACGAGACGGTTCAAGATGCGGTGAATGCCGCCCCGGATAATGCCGGTCCGGGTAGCCGGTTTGTGGTACGGATCAAGGCCGGGGTTTATGAGGAGACAGTTCGGGTTCCTCTGGAGAAGAAGAATGTAGTTTTCTTAGGGGATGCCATGGGCGAAACGATCATTACTGGGTCCAGGAATGTGGGGCAGCCAGGCATGTCCACCTTCAACTCCGCCACCGTTGGTAAGTTAATCGAAAGTGTACGCCTAATATCCACATCTGAAGTGATTTGCTCAATTTACCGATTAATTTTGCATTTTGATATCGTGATTAAATAGGATGCCATTCATCTATTTGCGCTGGCTTTTATTGTTTGCTTATGTTTAAGCTTGAAATAAAGTAGCATAGAGTTTATCAGGTATCTATTATTTTGATTGTATCGGTTTGAAGTTAACTACAACTTGGAGAAATTTGGCATTGGATATAGTTGAGGCAGAATAAGTTTTTAAGAAGTAGAGTATATAAATTGGGGATTCAAATCCCTTTTCTATTGTAGTCAAATCTGAGATTGTCTGCTTTGGGGGCTGCAAAATGTTTATGTACACATTGCTTCTGTATCTGCTTAGTGCTTACCAGTTTTCAGTGACCTCTTTAGGTGGTTCATTGGCTGTTTTTATATAATAATGTGTTTTGCATCAAGATTAGTATGGTTTAGTGTGATATATCTTGTGACAGAGTTTGATAGATATGCAGTTTCTATCAATGAGGGTCTAGTCACAACTCATGTCATCTCTTTTAGGGGCATAAAAAATCTTTTCATTTTAGAGATAGCTAAGGGAGTGGTGGCTACCGTTGTATGTAAAAGTCTTGCATTTCTTACCACTGAACTGTTACTCATATTTGTTTCCCTCAATTCATATTGCTGTTCATTTTTTTAATCTGTTTGGCGAACACAAATTCTGTACTAAATTTTGTACTCTAGTGTGACTGCTTCAATGTAGACGTGTATCAAACTGCTTGTTTAGTGAAAGATCTCGACTGCATTGTTGCATGGTCCAAAGAGCTCTGGCTTGCACTGCTGCTTTTTATTTGCTAGTTTTGGTCCATTTTTTCAGTCTTGGTCAATAAGATTCAGATCTTTGTTGTAGTAGGGTTGTGAAACCAATTCAAGCCTAACTGAACTGAGTGTCTTGACTGAATTGTCTCACTGTCTGAAGAGCTGTTTTGTGCTGCTACTTTTTGTTTGCAATTTACTGCTAGTTTGTTCAATTTTTGGACATGAATTTTCTTTTTCCAGAATGCCCAAGTCTTTGTTGTCTAAATGGTATTCTTGATACAGGTGTAGTTGGTGATGGATTTATGGCTAGTGGTCTTACCTTCCAGAACACAGCAGGCCCAGATGCTCATCAAGCAGTAGCTTTCCGATCAGATAGCGATCTCTCTGTCCTAGAAAACTGTGAATTCCTTGGCAATCAAGACACCCTATACGCCCACAGCTTACGACAGTATTACAAGTCATGCCGCATCCAAGGAAATGTTGATTTCATATTTGGGAATTCCGCTGTATTCTTCCAAGACTGCCTCATTCTTGTTGCCCCTCGCCAGTTGAAACCTGAGAAGGGCGAAAACAATGCAGTGACAGCTCATGGACGAATAGACCCGGCTCAGTCCACGGGGTTCGTCTTCCAAAATTGTGTGATTAACGGGACTGATGCCTACATGGCTCTGTACTATAGCAAGCCCAAGGTCCACAAAAATTTCCTAGGTAGGCCATGGAAAGAGTTTTCAAGGACTGTTTTCATTCATTGTACCTTGGAGGTTCTCATCTCACCAAATGGTTGGATGCCGTGGAGCGGTGATTTCGCACTCAAGACCCTGTATTATGGTGAATTTGAAAATACAGGGCCCGGATCGGATACGTCGGCACGAGTAAGCTGGAGCAGCCAGATCCCAGCTGACCACGCCTACTCGTATTCAGTCGGGAATTTCATCCAAGGTGATGAATGGATCCCTACATCGTCTCGATGAAATTGACCCTTTTCCGTTTGCAAATGCAGGTAATGTTTTCATAGTTTATACTAGCACTAGCACAAATCTAAGAAGACGATACAGTGATTTTGCTGCTACAAGAATGATTATTTGTAAAAAAAAAAAAAAGGTTTATTGTGGATCATCTTAAGCAGCTTGATCATAAATTAATGTCGATATTCGTCGCGATTGATGATAATTTGTGAACAGATAATCTGCCGACGCGGTAGTAACAGAATATTTTAAAAAATAGTCAATAGTTATTGCTGTATTTCTATAATTTTATCTTAGATTTATATATACTAATATTTTCTTCGACATAAGCTTTATATTATTCATATACTAACATATATACGTAAAATGCAAATATTATATGGGATAGTTACCTTAGAAATAACAATCTTTGTATTTTTATATAAGGGTTATTTAGATCCTTTAATTATTTTGATAGAAATAAATTAGACGTCTTTAATTATTTAGATCAATTAAATCTCTTGACTTTAAAATTATCTCAATTAAACATCTCAACTTTTAGAATTATTCCTTTATGATTAAAATTCTTGTTATATCCTTTTAAGCAAAAATAAACATAAATATTTTATAATCTCATATTTGCTTTTTAAATTCTTATTATCTTGAACATTTTATTTAATATTTTGTATTTGTTGAATTATGTGATTTTTAAAATATAGAATTTTATCATTAATTAAATAAGTATATTTCAATATTATAATTCTTCATGTATTAATGATCTTTAGTGGTTTTTTTACTAATTAAAAATTTAATGCAAATTAAATTAGTGTATGTTTTATTTAAAATTACTTTGTTGTATGTCCGATATATATATATATATATATATATATATATATATATAGAGTTGTGATCATATATTACCAACCTCTCATATGTTATATGGAACCAAATCTCAACCCTTAATTTTTTAAATCATGTGGCCTACATTTAAATTTGAATTATTCAATAATAATTTTTAATTTCCTCAATCATTAGTAAGGGTTATTAGCAATAACCACAAGACTCTCTCTCATTCATCGTTGCAGTTTTAATTATTGTCTCTTTTACTTTTGACTCCGGCCGCATTTCACACGAGGGCTAGAAAAGCTTGTTTTTTCTTGGCCATTTTTTCTGTTATTAGAAAAGCAATTGTGTAAAAAGAAGAGAAGAGAGAGATCGAGATTGCGAGCGTGTGCTTCTCCAATTGTTGAGCAGCATTTAGTGTTTCTGATGAAATTCTGCATAAAGGTTGCATTTTTTTAATGTTAATTTGGTGAAGATTTGGTGAAAGGTGTTTTTCATTTTTTGGGATTTTTTTAACATGTGAAGCAGCTAGGTGGTTAGTGCCTATGAGTGGGAGTGGGGCTGGGGCATTCTAGAATTTTATTGTGTGAAGCGGAACTAGTGAGTTCTGACTTTCTAGCTCTTTGTGTTTGTGATGGTTCTCCTCCAATAATTCAACTTTGCTATTTTTCTGTTCGTTGAAATTTATTTTGGTTGGTCTTCGTTAGTATTTTTGCAGCCAACAGTTAGTGGTGGTTTTTTGTATCTGTTATGCACGATGGTGCAATTTATTGGTTACTGTCAGCTGACCAATTTTTACTATGTAGATGTTACATTATGTACATGATAATTGATACATTATTTGTTATTTATATACTACATTATCTTTTATAGCGTATTTTTGTTTTATTTTTTAAATATCACTCCTGATTTTATTATAATATTGAAATTGTAAACGAATAATACAACATATTTGTCATAAATAATGTAACATTCATAGCACTTTATATAGCAAATCAAAGATAATTTAATTAGTTTTCTAACGAAATTATGTTCGGAATAAGATAACCGTAGGAAAATTAAATAATGTAATAACTAGAACTAAATAATGTAACATAATACAAAGGATAATGTAATACTCTAATATTAATAAGTAGAATTAGATAATGACCGATAATTACAAATAATGCAACATAATATGTCAATACATTATTCTTCATATTATGCTGCATTATCTATGTTTATCGAATAACATTATCTAATTCTTCTTATTACCTAATTAACGTTACACTACTTTTAAATATATCATTACATTAACCTTTGAATTATGTTACATTATTTAGTTTAAGCTATTACATTATTTAGTATTACGACAAATATATTATTCCGAACATATGTAATAGGGATTTCGTTTGAAAGATATTTAAATTATCTTTAATTTGATATATTATACGTGAACAAATAATTTAAATTGAGTGAGTTATGCTTATTTAAAGTTTTATAGAAATTTTAGAGGAGAGAGAAAAGTACAATTTAATTTAAAGGATGTGGTCTTGCACGTAATTACAAACCCTGGGCATCAAAATTACTATTATACCCAAATAATGTAGTAAGTTCCATTACATAATACACCGAAAATCTTTATTTTTCAAATTGAATCTTGATCGCCCAAATTCTAATCTAATGGTTGGATTTTGGCCTCATATAACATATGGAGTATGAGTAACCATATAATGCAACCATATATATATATACATGGAACGGATCCAGTGAGAAAACTCTTAACGTGAGAAAATGAGAAAGATGCTTGATTGCATTCACGGCATTGCTTGATTGCATTCAGGCCGTTGCTTGATTGTGCTTTAGTTTTTGCTTGATTATTTTATTGCTTCATTGTGTTTTAGTTGTTGCTTGATTCAATATCAACCATTGATTTTTTTAAATCTGATGGATATGATTCATTCTTTTTTCTCACATGAGGATTTTTTTTTTTTACATGATCCCTCCTCTATATATATATAGGGAGCGAATCAGGTAAAAAAGAATCCCCTGTGAGAAAAAATAATGAATCTGATCCATTAGATCTCAGTAAATCAATGGTTGATATACGATCAAGCAACAACTATAAAACAATCAAGCGTCATATTAATCAAGCAACAACTAAAACACAATCGAGCAATTGCTCGATTATGTTTTAGTTGTTGCTTGATTGAATATCAACCATTGATTTATTTAGATCTAATGGATAAGATTCATTCTTTTTTTTCTTACAGGAGAATTTTTTTACATGATCCATTCTCTCTCTCTCTCTCTCTCTCTCTCTCTATATATATATATATATAGGGGGCTGATCTGGTGAGAATAGCCCTTATCATGAGAAATGAGAATAAATCTCGTCCATAGATTTGACAACATCAACGATCCATATTATATAAGAGCTTTAACAAAAAATGCGGCATAATATCCTCATTTTACTTCATTGAAGGACAACATAGTCATTACGAACGTACATGGCGCAAAAGTTGTGTTTTGTTCATTTTATGTATTATATACTTCATTTTATCTTAGTTATACTTCATTTTATCTCAATTGCGAATCATTATAAAATAAATTTGATTCGAATTTTGATGTTACACGTGACACGCATTTTATCATAGCAGATCTTCATTATATCTTAGTTATTCTTCATTTTATCTCAATTGTGATTCATTATAAAATAAATTCGATGTGAATTTTGATGTTATACGCGACATGCATTTTATCTTAGCAGTTTTTCATTATATCTTAATCATTCTTCATTTTATCTCAATTATTGTTCATTATAAAATAAATTAAATAAAAATAAAATCATTTTTTTCGAAAAAAATGATTTGAATTCTCTTCATTTTATCTCCTATATACATCATTAAACGAAAAAAATCAAAATTTTAGAAACAGTTCTCTTCATTTTATCTCCTCTATACTTCATTAAATGGAAAAAATTAAATTAAATAAAAATAAAATTAATTTTTCGGAAAAATTATTTCAGTTCTCATCATTTTATCTCCTATATACATCATTAAAAGAAAAAAAAATCAAATATTTAGAAACAGTTCTCTTCATTTTATCTTCTCTATATTTCATCAAATGGAAAAAATTAAATTAAATAAAAATAAAATCAATTTTTTTAAAAAATATGTTAAATTTATTTTATTTATTTAAAACTTCATTAAATTAGAAAATTCAATTAAATAATAATAAAATTTAATTTAATTTTAGAGTATTAGATTACTCAACAAGACAATCGAAATATTATGAAAAATCGAAATGAAAAGGAATTAGAGATCCAAATATGTAATAATGAAGTTCGCGGAGGATAAAATGAAAATGGAAATTATTTGAGGGAGATACCATCAGGATAAATGACAATGATACCCTTAAATATGTAATAATGAAGTTCGCGGAGGATAAAATGAAGACGGAAATTATTAAAGCATGACCGCAGATCTTGTGAAATCAAAGGCTGAGATTTATTCTCATTTCTTACATTAACATCTATTCTCATATGATCTAACCTCTATATATATATATATATATATAGGTCTGATCATATGAGAATAATTGTTAACGTGAGAACATGAGAATAGAAAATGAAGTAATTTTAAGATAAAATGAACAAAAATGAAAATAAAAATGAACAATATTTTAGAAAAAACTGAAGGCTAAAAAGTACAATGAATGAAATCGGAGATAAAATGAAGAAAATGGAAGATAAAATGAAAATGAAGTATTTTGAGGTTAAAATGAATATTTTTTCACTGCATGATTTTGATGTTAAAATGAAGTATAGCGAGGATATAATGTAGTATTTTCATATTCTCCATTCTCACTGAATTAAGCCCCTATATATATATATATATAGTTGTGATCATATGAGAATATTTTTTAATATGAGAAATGAGAATAAATCACAGCCCTCTATCTTTACATATCAACGCTCAAGATTTAAAAATTTCCGTATTCATTTTTTGTAATATATTGTGCATTATTCGATTTTAAGGATAATTTTGTAAAAAAATTTCTCTATCCTCTAATTAAAATTAAAAAAACTTTAAATGATCATAACTCATTCAATTTAAATTTGTTTTTCATGTATTATATATCAAATTAAAGATAATTTAATTATTTTTCAAACAAAATCCTTATTGGATAAATTTAGAGGACGAAAACCTTAACGAAAAATAGTGATTCTATACATAAATCTCGTAACAGCACATATATTTTCGTAAAATGCACAAAAATATACCTAAAATGCATGAAATCGTACTTAAAATCCATTATATTCCTTCAGAAAATATATATTATATAGAGATATAATGAACAATTTTAAGATAAAATTAACAAATTTTAAGATAAAATAAGGTGAGAATATAATTTTTTATTTTATGCAATGCAATAATATTAGAATGCATATTTGATATGTATATATATTTATATATATATATATATATATAGATAGGGTAGTGATCAGGTGAGAATAGGAGTTACTATGAGAAATAAGAATAAATCTCGCACGTCCATCTCATCAAATCGACAAACAGGATTCATTCTCAGCAAATTGAAAAACGCGGCATTTTTGCCCCAATATCCTGCAGTTTTAGCCTTTAAAGGCTAAAACTGTAAAAATACTCAAACACAAACAACAACCTTCATTTTTAGCCCAATTTACTTCATTTTTAGTCCGATTTACTTTATTTTTACATAAATACGAATTAAAAAAAATTAAACATTTACAAAGACCAACCACAAACCTACCACATCCTGCAGTTTTTCTCACTTTTACTTCAGTTTTGAATAAACACAAATTAAAAAAAAAAACTAAATGCAATAATATCAAATATCGAAATTTACACAATTGCTACACGGTTTCATTATTACGCCGTTCCATCGCAACTTTCGCCAATTTAAAATAAATGAACCTGTAAGATGAAAAAATGAACAATGTTAACACTAAACATGCACAATAATAAAGGAAAAATGAACATCTGAATAACACAATTTTTTTTAAAACTATCAACACAATTTGAAATAAATGAACCTGAAAGATGAAAAAATGAACAATGTTAACACTAAAGATGCACAATAATAAAGGAAAAATGAACATCTGAATAACACAATTTTTTTTAAAACTATCAACACAATTTAGAATAAATGAACCCTGAAAGATGAAATAATGAACAATGTTAACACTAAAGATGCACCATAAGAAAGGAAAAATGAACATCTGAATAACACAAATTTATTTTAAACTATATTCATGCACGAATCAATTACAAACAGAGTCTAGAATTCAAAAATAAGATCAAATCATCTCCTAACATAAAAAACTATCCATAGAACCATGAACACTATCGAAAATCAAAAATACAAAGTATTAAACTTACCTTCAGATGATCAATCAGACATGTCCTCTTCAAATGGCCGAACTCCAAAATAAAAAACAAAACTCAACAACAACCACAATTTCGAAGCCGAGAGCGATCACGAAAGCCAAATCCAGAAACAAAAAAAAAATCGATCGAGAGAAGATATATAAATGCTTCATCTCATCAACACACTTTGGAATAAATGAACCTGTAAGATACAAAAATGCACAAAGTTAACACTAAAGATGCACAATATATTAGTAAAAATGAACGTCGATCTGAATAAAACAAATTTTTTAAAACTATATTTATGAACAATTAACAAAGTCGAGACCGAACACGAATGCGAAATCCAGAAACAAAGAAAAAATCTGATTGACAGAAGAAATATAAATCAAATCGAACGAAGAAGGAAGAAGAAATCAAATCACGCGAAGAAAGGAATAAAAAATCTGATGAGATACTATTTCAGATTTAAAAAATAGCTAAAATTACAAAAATAACCTTAATTTTGCAAAACTGCAGGATAATCGAGGAAAACTGCACACGGAGTGAAATAGATCATGAGCGTTGAAATCACAAAATCAAAGGCTGAGATTTATTCTCATTTCTCATACTAAAAACTATTCTCATATGATCACTACTCTATATATATATATATATATATATATATATATAGAGAGAGAGAGAGAGAGAGTTGTAATCATATGTTAACCACTCCCCAGATGTTACCTACAGACCTCATTTGACGGTGTATTATCTAGAGAAGCTAACTACATTATCTAGGCAATATATGGTACATTACGAAAGATAATGTACAAATTGTAATAGATAATGTAATGCAAATAATGTACTACATTATCTTCGTAATGTACCATATATTGCCTAGATAATGTAGTTAGCTTGTCTAGATAATG
>JAPKLW010002091.1:0-45604 GCA_026898455.1 Plectranthus barbatus
GTTTTCCAACTGTGCAAATCCATAGGATTTAATCACATCGTTGAAACGTAAGTTCCACGACCTTGAAGCTTGCTTAAGTCCATACAAGGACTTCCTAAGCTTCCAGATAAGATGTTCTTCGCCCTTGCTTATGTAACCCTCGGATTGCTGCATATAGATGTCCCTACCTTCTTCAAGGTAACCGTTTAGAAAAGCGGTTTTGACATCCATCTGCCAGATCTCGAGGTCCATATGCGCTGCTATGGCAAGGAGTATCCGGATGGATTTGAGCATGGCTACGGGTGAAAAGGTTTCATCATAGTCAATGCCCTCTTTCTGACTATAACCCTTTGCCACCAGCCTGGCCTTGAAAGTCGTAATCTTTCCATCCGCCCCTTTCTTTCTCTTGTATACCCATTTGCACCCTATGGCCCTAAAGCCATCCGGCAAATCAATTTTCTGGTATACATCCATAGCAGTTATGGATTCTATTTCAGAATCCATGGCGACACACCATTTGGCAACATCCTTGTCCTGCACTGCCTCTTCGTAAGTCAGTGGGTCAGAGTCCTCATGTCCGTCTTCCAGGCTCAAGTCCGAAGACTCACCCACGAACATGTACCTTTCCGGCTGGAAAATAACTCTCCCACTACGACGAGGCATCAGTGCCGTGTCAGTAGTAGGTGCAGTAACTTGTGGTCCTGCACCTTGCACTGAAGAACGTGTCTGTGGTGCAGTACCTCTCACAGGTGCACCCACATCTACACGTTCCCCTTCCTTTGGAATTGCATTCTCGTTCTCAATTTCTTGAAGAACGATATCACTCCTTGACCTGTGATTACTCACATACTCATCCTCTAAGAATCTAGCGTTGGTGCTAACAACGACTCTTTGACTCTCAGGACAGTAAAAGTAACCACCTTTCGTTTGCCTGGGATACCCTATGAACAGTATTACTTTTGACCTGCTTTCTAACTTATCAGGTTCCTTCGACAGTACGTGTGCCGGACAGCCCCATACTCTAAACTTGCACAAACTAGGTTTGCGACCAAGAAAGAGCTCAGAAGGCGTCTTAGGAACTGATTTAGAAGCAACCACATTAAGCACGTAAGCTGCTGTCTCCAATGCGTAGCCCCAAAACGAAATAGGTAAGCTTGCATAACTCATCATTGATCTTACCATCTCTAGAAGAGTCATATTTCTTCTTTCAGCTACACCATTTTGCTGGGGAGTACCCGGTGCAGTCCATTGGGATGTAATCCCATTTTTTGACAAATGCTGCAGGAACTCGTTACCGAGGTATTCGCCACCGCGGTCAGATCGCAGCGACTTGATAGTTTTCCCGACCTTCTTTTCTACCTCAGCCTTGAACTCTTTGAATTTCTCAAAGCATTTAGACTTGTAGCGAAGCAGGTAAACGTATCCGTACCTTGAGTAGTCGTCAATGAAAGTGACGAAGTACTCGTACCCTCCACGAGCCTGCGTGGACATCGGTCCACACAAGTCAGAATGGATCAACTCCAACACATCCTCTGCTCGAGACTGACTAGCCTTGAAAGGCCTAGTTGACATATTGCCCTCGATGCAGGATTCGCAGACTTGATAAGGTACAGCCCGGACTAGGTCCAATGTACCGTCATTTGCAAGTCTTTGAATCCGCTTCAAGCTGATGTGACCCAGTCTCAAGTGCCAGAGATATGTAAGATCCTCATCAGAAGAAGTAAGTTTTCTCTTCCTATGATTATCAATTACGGATGAATTACATGCAATGCTTGCGGACATATTTTGATCGAAGTAGCATAAAGAGTATGAATCAACATTACATAATGAATGACATTGTTATCTTCAATGATTGAAATCATAAATAACAAACATCCATAGAAAGTTGATAAAATTTGTCCTGCCGATAAACCACGGCCCACAAATAAAACTCAAATGTACTTAAAACATCAAAACATAAGGAAAGGAAAAACTCCATGAGGTTCCGTCATAAAACATTGCCTTCATCCAGTTTGGTATCTTCTTGCCATCACTCACCAGCCTTATCGGCACGGTCCCCTGCAAAGTACAACAACATGATCAACAAGTCAGTGTTTACAGCTCTAGAAGAGCAACAACTAACTCTAATCATGCTTACAGTTATACATGCAAAATGGCATACCTTGTCTAGCTTTGTTGGCTTGACAATCTTTCCTCCAATGTCCTTTCTTACCACACCTGAAGCACCTGTCCCTATCAGTTGCCACCTTAGGCTTTTTCCCAGCCCCACCATCCTTCACAGGTGTCTTCTTGGCCCACTTCTTCATCCCTTTCTTCCGCTTCATACTTTTCGGTACAGCAGAGAGATTACCAGAAGTAGCCAAGACAACCTTCTGAGGGTTCATGATCGATTCAGCTGCCATCAAGTCATTGAGTAACTCGTTAAGAGTATACTCTTTTTTGTTCATGACAACATTCAGTCTAAAACTCTTAAAGGACTTGGGTAGAGAGTTCAGTATGATATCGACCTTAGCCTCAGCGTCGATACCTCCACCATGCACTGTCAGTTCATCCATGAGGTGAGTCATGGTAACTACGTGCTCTCTCACTGAGGTGCCATCGGTCATTTTCTTACTCACAATTTCTTTCATGAGATTGAACCTGACAGCTCTATCAGTTTCCCCATAGGTCGCCGTCAGACTTAACATGATGTCATAGGCATCCCTATGGTGCTGATGTTGCTGCTGCAAGACTTTCGACATAGTGGTCATCATATAGCACTTGACTACATTGTTCGATTTCTCCCACTTGTTATAAAAGTCTACTTCCTCCTGAGAGGACTCAGCAGTTGGTACTATGGGACGAAGTACTTGCAGAACGAACATATGTTCTTCTGCAATCAGGAGGTATTCGAGATTGCGTTTCCACTCCAGGAAGTTTGGACCAGTTAGAGTGTTTTGTGCGAGAATATTGATGACATTAGACATAGACATATCTGAAACAATAAAAAATCTTAAATAAGAACATACATGTTGAACTTCGAAAACAAATGCATTGAAAACCTTTTAATAAATCAAATACAAATGTTTTCCACTAATTGCCCAAGAGTTCCCACCGCAAGCTACACTCGTAGACGTTTACGATGTCACCCTCAACCAGAACTGCGGGTTTTAAGCCCCAATCCATTTAATTTCACTACCATGTCAGGATGCTTTTGACACTAGAAATTAATAATTAGTGAAAACCTTAGACCAAACCATCTCTCAAGAACAGGGATGCAATTCTTGCATTATATTCTAAGATGCTTCTAAGCAATTAACCACAAATTTAACTCCGGCCAAAAGAGACAGTTTAGCATGGCACGTAACCATACCGCACAGCCCTCAAAGCTTTTGTTATCTTTAATTTAAATCAATCCTAGAATACTTGTGAAAGAGGTCTACGCAAGCTACACTCGTAGACGTTTACGCAAAACCCTCCCACTATTCACATGATTTAAATTGTTTGTCTAGAAATCCCAACAACCGTACCCATGTACCTCCGGGAACTAGCAAGCTACACTCGTAGACGTTTACTAGAACGAGAGATACACTTACAGCCTAGGACCGCTTTGTGGAGGTCTGTTGATTTTAATTAAAAAAAATCTGCTTAGTATTTTTCTTTTAAAAGGTTTCTTTATGCGCACACATAATTCCCTTTTGTCATTATATTTTCCAAATTTTTGCATGTAATTAAACAAGCCCAAAAATTCCCAAAATATAATCCAACAAAAGAAATTAATCACATAAGCATGTTTGGATGCTTAATTGCGCACATAAATAAATCACATATCATACGAGGACAATTAAGGCAAACAAAAATTCCTCGTGGCCCCAAAAATAAATAGAAATAAAATCTATCTATTACAATTTGAATTTTGAATTTAATGGATAAATTCAAATCTTCTCAAATCTTCAAGGCCTCCAAATCTTGATACACCAAATCTTTTGGATTTTTAGGCCTTTGTGATCTGATGATTTGCCCTAACCCTAATGCAAACCTAGGGTTTACACAGGATTGCACAAACCACCAAAACACGACCTACCGCGACGGGACAGCAGCAGCCGCCGCCGACCGCCGGCTAGCCGTGCCCGCGCCTAGCACGCCGCGCGCACCAGCGCGCGTGCGCCCCGAGCTGGACCGCCGCTGCCCGCACCCGCACGCGCCCGTGCCCGTGGCATGCCTCATGCGCGCAGGCCACGCATGCCTGCCGCTGCTCGCGCACGCTGCGCGCGCCTGCGTGCCGCGCCGCCGTCGCCCCGCCGTCGTCTCGCCGGCCCTGCATCGGCTCCGTCTTCGTTCTTCGTCCTCGACCCGTTCAATTACAAAATTTGAAAAATTACAGAAACTATTCTATTACAATTTCAAATCTATTCTCATCATGGATTTTCTCATGATTTTACAGAATAATTCAGCCCTACACGGATAAACCACCGCGGGCTGAATCAACGGGTTGCCACGAGGAACAAAAACCAACATCCACAATAAACAGTAAATTCATACATGCATAATGAATTTAATTATGAACAATAGAGCCATAATCAGAAACCTGGCTCTGATACCAATTGTAGGGTTTTACCGTGAACCGAATCACCAAAACCAAATGAACCGGATCGGATCTGTGGATATTGCTCACAATTAAATTACTCAAAACCCTAGCATGCTCCTATGAATTTAATACGAGATTGTGGATTGAGAGATTACCGTAACTCCGTAGGTTCTATACCGATCTTTTGCATTTGAATTCCAAACTTCAATTCAACCACGCAAATCGAATTTGTCTGCGGAAACAGAAATTAGCAACCCTAATTTCAAACAAATTCGAAAAAAAAGAAAGGGAAAGAGGAAATCTATTGTTCTCTAGATCAGGTCTTCAGATCTGTGTCCCGGTGCTGTTCAGATCTACTACTGGTGAGGACTCCGTAGATCTGTGGCTTGAGCAGGACCAGAGTTTGAAAACTCTCCTCCTTTCTCCTCAAAATCGGCGCCTCCCTCTCTCTCACTAGGGTTAGGGTTTTTCAGTTTTTTTTTTATTATGATTCATGAGAGAGAGCTGTCTATTTATAGACCTAGGGTTAGAAACCATAATGGGCCATTTTGGGCTCAATTCAGCACACTTGTTGGGCCAGACCTGGGACCTAATGCAAATAATAAAGTGGGCCTATAAATTAATTAATTCCCATGTCCACAACCCAGGACACAATTAATTAATTAATATTAATTCTTTTTCACCACAGAATTAATACTGACCTACCCCTTTATTACCACGTTGTGAGAACGGGTTGCATTAATTGAGAATCCCCATATTTAAGGTTACCGGACATTCATTAATTAATCGGAGCCTCTGACAAGCTCTACCTATAATTAATTAATATCTTATTATTCCTGAGTAGTACCACTCAAACCTTATCACTCGTGCCTGAACTTAATCAGCCTGCAGGACTTTGGCACGATGAATGTTATTGAGCTCCTCAGGGAATGTCCCCATCCTATTACTCGGATATGGTTACCTAAGTTCAGTCTCAGGCGGTACTACACGAACTGCTGTTACCCAAGATGCGGATATACAAGCGCGCTGTGTTGGCTCTCCACCATGGCAAGTCAAAGCAACAGTCAACCCGTGCAAACCCCTGAACCTTCGTTAGGGTTTGGACTAAATCAATATAACGAGATCTTTTATTCGCTGATGTCAGACAGACGAATATATCTCACTGCGGTCCATCAATACGCCACCTCTGCGTACCGGCATGTCAAGTAACCAAGACAGACTACTTATTCCGACAATGCCCCAGCCATCAGGACAGACGTATCCTTATACGCTGTCTCGGCTGTGATTATGTTTATGTCTCACTAGGTCAAGTGATTATACTGTCTTCTGCGATCTACAACACGCCGTATGATCGTCCCTATCGGTGAGACAAGAGGATACCATTGTTCATACATGTACAATTGTTAACAGATAGGAGAAATAAACTGTTGTATACACATTGTAATAAATGCTTTCAGTATACAAAACCCATCAGTGTGGCGGCAATAGCTCAGGAAATGGTAATGGTGGGAATGGTCCCAACGGCAGCTGGGGTGGTGGAACAGGTGCCCCTACCTGAAGTGGCAGTGGATCTAACACCGGTGGTGTCGGGATGTCAATCTATGGCCCAGGAGGTGGGCTACCCGTAGTAAGTACCTACTGAATCAGCTCCTCCATAAACGGTCGAAATAATCCAACCCACTCCCTAATGTCTGCCCTCCTGTAACAATAAAAGAAGGCAGTCTGTCGGACCCATTGGGTCCATCGATCTGGCACTAACTCTACGACTCGATCCATCGCCTCGTATCCCCCAACTCCTAAAGGCTCCACTGTCTCCCACTCTGCGAGGTATGCCATCAGCGTAAGGGCTAGTCCCTCCTCAGTGAAACGAGGGTGAGCCTGAAAATGTACAACTCTGGCGTCGTAAAGATCCATCTGTCATATCAAGTAGACTGTCAGTACTAATCAAATCAAGAAGTAAATATGATGCATGTCACCCGTCCCATGACTCCGTCGAGGTTGGCTCGACGTCCGAATCATTCCACTACATGTCTCGGTGGCTCAATAGTCCTCCGATACACTATGCCGAGGGTCGTTGAGATCCTCGTGCTGACTTACTGATTTGACTTGAGTCTGACGGTAAATGCCAGTCTCACTGCGTGCTATCTGCACACGTAATCACATCGACTCGTAGATTCTGCCCCATTAGTCAAACTGACAACTGTACATCGATAAAAGAAGGATAAGTCTCCCCAAGACAACCAACCTGTCATAGAACAACTCTCCGCAAGCTGTTTGACCAAGTCAGTAGCCAAAACCTGGTTTATCCCTATTTAGCCTAGGAGGCTATCATTACATATTTGGAATCATTAAGCTCAAATCATACTCTATATTATCTCAAATAATAACACATATTTGACATTGCTTGCATATTAGAACGTGACTTTTATATTGATAATTTGCTATGATGTATTCTTTTAGAAGTCAACATTTTATGATCACATTACATGAGAATGTTTAGCGGAACAGATTCAACGCTGAATAATTAATTCGTATATATCACTAGCGGAAATAAATTCCAATGCCACGCTTAAACATCATATCAATCACTAGCCTTAGCATAACTATAAATGCTAAGCCGGATGACAGTACATTTCTCTTGCAATATTTTCAACACTCGATCAAATGAACTCAAAAGTTCAATTCATTTACCATGTTTCAGTTGGAATTGTGATAACATCATGCATTATCAAAACATTTTGCAAGCGGTTAGTCAAAATGTTACCTTGTAGGTTAAGCCGGTGAGAAAGGAGTGTGACGCGCAAAGTGATTATCTTTTTATCGATCAACTTCTGAATCAAAAGAAGTCTTAAATACCAGAGCGCAAGAAAACGACAGCTCTGATACCACTTCTGTAGCGCCCTGATTTTTCCTTCTGAATTGTTTGGGAACGCTACAGTGGCATTGGTCAAGAAAGCTTCAATTGATTATATGAATTAAACAAAATAAACGGAAACAGTTGTAACCCAACGCATTCATACGATAATAATAATACCAAAAGAAAGGAATAATCTCCAGGAGTTATTACATAATAAAGGTAATTTCTCAAATTTAACAAGAGGAAAGAAATTATATTTTTCAGAGGATCACTGCAGCGGAAAGTTACATAGAGGAGACATGCATATGAAGATGCATATCTCAGGATCTTGCTCTTATTTGTATTAGATAATCACTGCTTCAGCGCCTGCACACCTCCTCTTCCTCGCTCTGGCCTTTTAACCTACACATTTTAGAAATAATGCGAGGGGCTGAGTACTAAAGTACCCTGTGGAAACATGCCCGAAAACGTACATTTATAAGTATGAAAGCTATGCCACACACACAGGAAATTCACGGGTTTTGTTGAAAATAACGTGAATTCCTAAAACATTTATATTTTCCCTGCAGGCAATTTTAGTATGAAGTCATATCTGTTTTACCGTTTTGTAACTGGAAGTTGGCCTACTTCCGAGTTACGATGAACAGCTGAGAATGGTGTGATCCACTCTCACTGTCATCAATTAGTGCATTGATCTCAGGGCATACCTGTGAGACCCGATCGATTTTATAGGTACCTCGTACCTCTCCTTATCACACCTTGAGGTGTCAGCACTCCAGCTGAGGGACCTGAGAATTACGGAGCTAATGGCTCGACGTTCATAGGATAACAATCCTCTTCAATATTAATAAGGTTTAGAGCGAGCCTTGGTGCCCGGTTCAGACCTTATAAATTTATCTCTCCGGGAGTTTAATCAAACAGAGGTTCATATATGACATCACAAAAACATTTGGCATAGACAGTCAGTTTAAAACAAAAACATTTTATTACACATTTTAGAAAAATGAGCTTAAAGCTCGAAAAGACAATTTTTGGATTTTTACCGAAATAGTCCCCACCTTTTCAAGAGCGTATGAATTTGAGATGAATTTATAGAGTTGATGAGCGTTGATGATTCCTTGTGATTCCTTCAAATATCAATACGGCATAGAAAATACGTTAGAATTCATAGTCTAACTATTAAATAATTAGCTTTTAGTTATTGTGTTAGGATTTCAGGTTTTTGGTTCTACTGACTGGACTTGACTGACAACAAACTATTCAACACGCACTCCTCGTATATCAAGGCATGCATGGAACTCGATAACCTTTCTAAACAATTTATCCCCTTGAAACATGTATGTGACTTCAACCAAATACAACTATATAAATTAACAAATTCATGGTCAACGAACTAACTTAAATAAAGTACGATTATATATATTAAACGGTTAAACACATAATCGACAATACTTTAAACGATTCAAAATAATTTAACGCCCAATTATGTGTCTAATTTGACTACATAATTTACAATATTTATAAACACTTGCAATGTCGTTAAATCTGATTGACATAATCAATTAGCTAATTGAACAAACTACACAAATATAAAATAAGTTAATATAACAAATTAAATAAAATTTTAACAAAATATAATAATATATATATATATATATATACATATACTTGTGTATATGTGTAGATATAATAATATAATACTATAAATATATATATATATATAAATATATATATACTCGTGTGCATAATAATAATAATATAATAATATAATAATATATATATATATATTATAGGTGTTCGTGTGTGTAATAAATATATATATATATATATATATGTTTAGTGTGTGCGTGTGTGTATAATAAGGAATATCATATGTATATATATATATATATATTTTCTCTTTCTTCATCGACTTCACACACAGCACACACATATTACACACACATTACACATATATATGTAGAAACGTAAAAAAAATGTAGCAGCGTACACGACGATCCAACTCCGGCCACTCCGATCCCCAAATCCCACCACAATGAGGTAATAGACATTCTAGGACACTATAGATGCGGAAGAGATAGGCAGAAATCAATAAAATTTGCCGGAAAAAGCTTGCGAACACTCACTTCGCTATTTACTGTTCACGACGGCCACGACGGCGGTCCGGTGGGTGGTTCGGCCGGGGATGGGTGTCAAAATGCTCCTGCTTTCATGAGGAACACGTATATATAAGCCAATATAAGTTTCGTCGTCAATTTATCGAGTTATAAATAATGCTGCGGAAATCTCGACTTACCGTCGCTGCAACTTCGGACGGCGATATCTTTCTCGTCTCACGACAAAATTTGGTGATCTTGGTTGCTGTGTAAACTACGTAGTACAGGATTTGAGTGGGTGGTGGTGGTGTGTCGGAATTTCGCCGGAATGATGCCGGAATTTGGTGATGAACAGGTGCAGTTGGAAGGTGTGGAAATTCCGACTGATCGTCGTAGCGACTTCGGACGGCGATTTCTCCCTCGTTTCACGACGGAATTGCGTGTTCTCAACTGCTGCATGTTCGCTGAATTATGAGCTATACGATAGTGGTGATGGCACGGCGATATGTTCACCGGAGAGTGGCCGGAAAGTGGAGGAAACAGGTGCATAGTGAGGCTTGAATAGGGGCACTTATATAGGAAAAAGCTGCTGACTTTGCTTCAGTTTTTCTTCGTCAATTATAGGCTAGCATGTGAATGATCTTTATGAAAATCTTAGATGAAATTCATAGGGATATTTCCATTTAAACTCATACTTCTCTCTGATAATTTTTCCAGCCTTATTTCATTACATTTTCCAGCTTTAATGCAGCCTATGTGTAGCATGTGTTTGTGTATCTATAGGGAAAATCTTAGGTAATACATATGCATTCATGTCCATGCACCTTCTCTGATGAATTTCCCACGTCCTTAAATTTCTACTTGCAAGATATAAGATTGATAGTAGGCTTAGCATGTGTGTGGAGACTTTTACACCTTAGGGAATAAACATTTAAACCATCTCTCTCTCTCTCTCTCTCTCTCTCTCTCTCTCCATTCAAATTGCATTTAATTAAAGTATGTGAGTGAAGAAGCAAGAAATCTTGATAATATTCTCAAATATTTCTCTATTCAATTTGTTCCCCAGCCAAGATAATTAAAGTAGTGGTGCAATAAAGCTTATTCCATAATTGAAATTCTTGGATATTACAATTTAAACTAACATAATCTTCCCACATTAATCACATGGGTGATTCTATTCACAACCCCCAAATCTCTCCTTATAGCCCCCAAACTAATTAGAATAACAATATAATAATTAAGGACCATTTTATCCTTATAACCTCTATCTATTTAAATATCAATATAATGATAACGCAGCCACCATTCCACTAAGTCTCTTTCTTTCAAAATTACAATTATTTCATAAGAAAATAGCTAGAAAAAATTATAAAAACTGTTTTCTTCAACAAGTTTACATCTCTATATTTTTATAGAAATTATAAGCCTAAACTTCAAATAACATATATTATTTCATGTATGCTAAAGCTCCACATATTAAAAAGTCGACACAAATTTATGCTTAGCCTCCGACCTACAAAAGAAAAGTTCAAAATCTCAAAACTTTTCCTTAATTTAATTGTGTTAAATTCAGTATGAAGATTTTTCATATGAAATCAACTTTTTCTTTTCCAGAAAAGATGAAAAAAAAAAGATTTATTCATTCATTTCAAGCAAAGAAAAGATTTATTCATTCATTTCGAGCAAAGAAGAAGTCACAATCAATATTTTTTCATAAAAGTGGAAAAAAAAATTAATTCTCTTCTTAAAAAATGTAAATTAATTATCTTCTTCAATATTATCATTTCGTTTTCCATCAAAGAAGAAGAAATAGGGCTTCATGGCTTTATTTTCTTGGGAGACGGTTTTATTTTTGATTTTAGGGTTTTAATAGGAACATAAGGGTAAAAATGTAAATTAAAATGATTTTTAAATTTTAATTTAATCAGGAGGCTGCAAAGAGAAAATTTAAGGTTGTGTATAGAATTACCCTAATCACATAGGGCCGAAGACTTAGGAAAAATAGTAGGGAAATGATTTCCGGAATTTTACCTCGGAATTATTCTCGAATATTTACTCATTATCGAGTTAAATCATAAAATGAAGACCTAAGTTGGTCTTTGAAATAAATAAATTTCCAATGTGGAAATTTGGGCCTCAATCCATACATATAATTAAATGGGCCTAATTGGGCTTCAAAATAAAATATGGTTGCGCTCGTAATTAATTTAGCCCAAATGCATCATAATTATTTAGCAAAATAGTAGCAGAAAATACGGGGTGTTACAAGACAACACGTAAACGACAACACTAGTGTAAAACCGTTGTCTTTTAGCGTATTATTTTACTAAAATACAACACTTTTATTTACAACAATTCTTTTTTAGTCTACGACAACACTTTTCAACGAAAACTGTTGTCTTTTTAGTGTTGTTGTTCAATATTTTTCTTGTAGTGTTAATAAAAAATGTTAGTTATTTATTGAATTATTAAATTTTAATAATTAATATATCAATTATTATATATATTTTTTTATGAGTGAGAATCTTAAATAGCCTATTTGATAATAATAAAACCCTAAATAGTCACTTTTATAAATGCATTTAAAGAATAATTATTTTCCAAATACACCCTTACTTTTTTAGATATAATTATTTAACTTTTAATTTAAATTTTACATGTCAAAATAAAAATCAAAGAAAGTATGAATAACTGTCTAATTTATGAATCTATCCACATTCATGTTTTTTTTTTAAAAAATTTGTGAAATCACACAAATTATTATTTGCATTCTCCAATTTGGACAAAGTCGCAAACACCCGTGTCCATATTCACAAATAATTATTTTTTAATTATTTAAAAATAATTAAATTAAAGAAAATCACAAATGAGATCACTATCATTGAATCAAAAAAAAAAAAGAATTAATGGAAATTAATATTAATAAGAGGGTATAAAAATATAATTTAAAAAAATAAATAAAATTAAAAGCAAATCGGAAAAAAAATATTGAAACCCAAAATGGCATGATTAAATTGCGAAAGGCAAATAGTGCAAAATCGTAGCAAACAGTTGCATTTTTTTTTTTCATTAACATCATTGTTTAAAGAAATTAATTAATTTTTTTTAAATAAAGTCGCCAAAACTCTCTAAAAAATAGAGAAAAAATATTATCTAACACCATTCTTTTAATTTTTAATCTATTATTTAAAAATATATAATTAAAATTTTATTGAATATCAAATAAAATTTGGTAAATATATTCTTAATACTATTAGGGGTGGGAATAGGCTGGGCTAGGCTGGACTTTGGTCCCGAAGGCCTGGGCCTGCTACAATTTGAAGAGGCCTGAGCCTGGCCTGTTATCTATAGTAGGCCTTTTTGTAGGCCTAAGTCTGGCCTTTTTAATGAAATAGGCCTGATTTTTAGTCTGTATAAAGCCTATGAGAGTCTACTTAAAATTTATAATGTATATTTTATTTTTAAGTTATAAATATATTATGTTATTTCAATAGCAAATACATTTAATAATTTAGATAAATACATTATTTAGAAAGATTTATTTAACTTATTTTATTATTCATAAATCATAAATAAATTTTTAATTCTAGATAATAAATATATTTAATTGATTATAAAATATATGATTATTTTCATAGGCCAGTCTGTTAGGCTTAGTAGGCCTATTTCCGAGCCTGAACCCAGGCCTGCTTAGCTAAATAGGCTTTTTAAATAGCCTAAGCCTGACCTATTTATGAAATTAGCCTGGCCTGTGGTAGGCTAGGCCGTAGGCCCCTGTCGGGTAGCCCGGCCTATTCCCACCCCTAAATACTATTTTGAGTAATAATAACTGAATAATTATAATAATGATTGGCTTAATTAAAAACCTACAAAAAAATAAGTTAATAGAAGGAATATTTGTGGAAATTTACAAGAATTTGGTTATTTCTTGCATATGCACATAATAGTGGCTATTTAAGATTTTTAAATAAGATAAGTGGTTAATTTCATATATTTACACTTTTTTTATTTTGTACCAGGTATTGGATAATTTTTTGACTTATCGGATTGTAATCCAGTTGGATATTTATCAGATTCTTATCGGATCAGATCGAACCGGATTGGATCGGATAACGTATCAGATTGGGTCCGAGTTTGAGCCTAACAGATCTTATTTGGATATGGGTTTAATATTTTCTTATCGGATAATATTTGCCACCCCTAATATTTAGTAACATATTTTTATGTATTTTCACAGATATTGTATTATATTTTTAATTGATATTAACAGAAGTCATACAATTAACTAATTTTATAGAAAAACTCAATTAGTGATAGCCAAGTTAATTTATTTTCATTATCATTATTAAAATATAAAATTTCAAAGCATTTGTTATGCTACAAAATGCCACAAATGATGCAATTAGTATCAATGCTATTCAAGTATTTTAAGTACTATAAAATGAGTATTTTTTTTAGGATTTAATCCTCTTATAATTTCCTCTCATCTAGGGTATGATTGTTTTATGAATAGTTAATTTATTCATTTGAACAACAATAGTAGTTTAGAATTATGAATGTGGAGTATGATATTTTGGATTTGAGAAGAAGAAAAACTTGATCCACAAATCTAAATATTGTATATTAATATTTTAATTTGTTAATTTATTTTCTCATACTTTCTTCTCCAACAATATTGTAATTTAAGAATCTAGATTCATATTTATCTAATACTATTTTAGGTGTTATTTTATTCATATCTTGATATATTTATAATATAATTTTAGTATTTAGTCTTATATATATTGATAATTTTCTACATGAAGTAGAAATACAAATTGGAGCAAATTAGTTTCTCAGTACTAATGATAGAGCACGATAAACTAGAAAATATTAAGTTTAAGCTCAAAAAAGATCTATAAGATTGTATCCATTGGTACGAAGTCTTAATACATTTGTGAAATTATGAGGCAACCATGAAATTTGACAATAAAGATTTTTAAGGAGTTGAAACAATAAATTTATAAAACGTGTACAAATTTGTATGAGATGGTATTTTTGTGAGAAATGATAAGACATCCCACATCTCAAATGGAACGATTGTTTGTACACAGAGAATTCCGATCGAAAGGATTATTTTGGTTCGAAACGAAATGATGCATATTAGTCTAACAAATGATGTATTTACAAATATATCATTTGCTAAACTTAAATACATCATTTTATATTTCAATCGAAATGTATTATGTACAATATGCATTCCAATCGGAATACGAGTTCCAAACAAAATTTTCTGAGTGAAATATGATTTTGTTCATAAGCTAATACTGCACATGTCTCGCATATACACATAATCTTACAAAAGACTCGCAGATAAATAAATAAATAATGTAAAGTAATTAGAAGGAAAAAACATGATGGTAACGAAAAAGAAAAAGAAAACTTCCAATAGAATAAATTAATATTGTATTACATTAATTAAGATTTTAGGCCAACTATCACAAACTGCACGTGAAATTTTTATCTCAGTGAGTACATATCATATAAGTATTTCGATTACAAAATGAAATTAAAATAGCTAATACTAGAACTTTGGCTAAAAGCAATTTTGCTATTTATAGCAAAATAAAAAATATTGATACATAAGATTTTAAATAACTAATTAAATAAGAGTACTTTTAAAATAGAAAAGATATTTAAAGTTGGAACGCAAATAAATTAAATTTCATGATCATTTGATACTAGCATGATCCACCACAAAATTGGTACAATATATAAAAAAGTCATAAGTTTGAAATTTTCATGAAATATTTGGGTGTGTGAGTTTAAATAAATATATTTAATTGCTATATAGACATGTTATATAATTTATCTTTCAAAATTCTTATAGTACAAATTTTTAAATAAAAATAATCTACAATTTATGTAAATTTAAATTTGAAAGTAGTTAATTTCTATAATTACATTTACATTCTAAAATCTCATCATAGTATTTCATATTAATTTAATGGAGGAGATAGCAGTCAGACGTGAACAAGAACCCAAAAAAATTGTATACAAAATGAGTCAAATAATATTTAGTATTTTTAGCTCGGCTCAATTTCTTTCTATTCAAAATTTTGGTTTTTTTGGTTCCATTCGACTTCTACCGGCGAGAACTACAGAAAAATTGAATTATGAGATATATTCATATTTTATTTTATTTTTAAAGCTTTATTACTAATATTATAACCCTATTTTTATTTATTTTATATGTAGATTTTATGATGTTATCTTTATGAATAGTTTATTAATATTTTACAATTATATATTGTTTGGTATAATATTATTTTGTTAAAATGTCAAAAATATTATATTAGTCAGCTATAATATTTATATAGAGCTGACTTTAGTTAGAATTGTTCATATTTTTGTAATTTCTAGGTTCTAAAAGAGTAATATTTTAAGTTCGATCAACCGACGGTTTAATATTAAAATTGTATACACGCTGCGCATCGTGCAGGTAGCAAACTAGTATATATTAAAACAAAAGCGGGGGGACAAACATATAAAAGAGTCAAAACATTAACTAGTCACTTTCACAATACAAAAACCTTAAATAACCACTTTTATCTACTCATTCAAGGAATAACCATATTCCTAAAATATCCTCACTTTTTATATATAAATTCCAAAATTCTAAAATATCAACTTTAAATTTATTTTAATTACAAAAATTCAAATTTAAAGGTTCCCAATCCACTTTTTTTTTTTCAAATCTTTATTTTGTTCAATATAAAAAACTTCATTTGGTTACAAATGAAAAAAAAAAAAATTGCAAATGGTCAAAATCCAAATCAAAATAAGTTGCATTTAATTTTTTAAACTAATCTAATTTAATTACTATATTTCTTTATTAAATTTTAGCAAAATACAAATTTTACTTACATACAAATCGCTAAGAACTTTTTTTTAAAATCTTATTTAATTATATAAATTTTTAGTTCCAATTTAATTATATGCATATTTATTTGTTTTTAAAACTTTCAGTTGCAAACGACAAAACACAAAGCCAAAAACTCATTTCGTTTAATTTTTTTTATCTATTGTTACAAATTAAATAGTGTAAAAATATTGTTAGGTGTAATTAATTAAATGTGTTTTTGAGATTTTTATTGCTTTAATAATTGGTAAACCTGTAAAACCTTTAAATAATGGGGATATTTATGTCCATTCATTTTAATTTAGCCATTTTTTGAATGGGTACATAATAATGGCTATTTAAGATTTTTGCATAATAAAAATGGCTAGTTTGATATATTTTCTCTATGTAAAATACCATAAAATAACTAATATACTTGATATAATAACCGTAAAATAACTAAAATATAATATCCGGAGCTATTCCAGTGACGATTTCAATTTTCGGTACGAAATTTTTTTTAAGAGGGGTAGGATGTAACACCCCCCATTCTACGCACATATTACGCTAAATAATTATTTAATATGCGTAACGAAGAATTAAAGCGCGAGTAATTTTTATCGGCCTAATTATTAAAACTATGTTTGGCCATCTTATTATTATTGCATGGGCTAGATAAATTAATTTAAGCCCAAATATTAAACCATGAGAAGTAATAGGCTAAATAATATATTTATTTAATTATCCTCTCATGTATGTTGAGCCCAAATAGAATAAATAACAGAGGCCCAATTAGAAATACAAGTGAGTGGTCCAATAGAAGAAAATAAATTGAGACTCATTTTACCTTAGTCTATTTAAATAATTTCATGAGGATTATTCAAAGTTCGATTTCATAATTTAAATCGATGAAGCATAATTATTCGAGAATAATTCCGAGGTAAATTCCAGAATTTATTTCCTTAATTTTCCCTATGTATTCCGGCCACCTCTAGGAATAATAAGAGGAATATTACATATTTAATTTCCATTTAGATATTAAGTTGTGAATATATTCGAGACTTATTTCCGAAGCAAATTTCCAGAAATTAATTCTTATTCCTCCCCTATAATTTTAGGCCATATTAATTAAGATAGGGGAATTATATAAATTCCAACCATATGATATATTATGTGAAATTTATGCAAGTATTTAAATAGTTTTATGTTGTGAGAGCAAGGCCTAATTACTAGGGTAGGCCTTGTGGAAGAAAATATAAGCATAGCCATCTAACATCATAAATAACAATGACCACAAAACTTGTGGTCTCTGCCACATCAGCAATTTTCTCAAATTAAAAAATAAAAAAAATTTCTCACTCCTAGACCAAACTTTTCTCTCTCCTACACCAAAGGTCCACCAGAGACGACTTCAACCTCCAAAGGTCTGCGGTCCCACTATTATTTTTACTAATTCTTTAATGATAGACTAATAATATGTTGACATTTGTCTTCATTTTATTAGTCAATTAATTTTGCAATAGAATAATATTCAAATTAATATATCTTTTTAATAATAAAATGAAAATAAATAAGTAATATACTAAAATTCATAATTTTTTATTCTCTACAAATAGAGACTAATCTTGATATATTTATTTTTTATTTTTGAATATATATGTGTGTGTGTGTGTAAATATACACTTAGTTATATTATCAAATATCATCTTTTGCATAATATTTTCCCTTGATAATTCTAATATTTTTTTATTTTACTAGTCACTTTATAAGTTACTCCCTCCGTCCCATTGAAGTAGTCCCACTTCCCATTTTTGTTTGTCCCATAAATTAGTCCCACTTTCCTAAAATAGGCAAATTTTTTCACACTCACCAATAAAATATTAATTTCACTACACTCACAACTCTTAATCTCCGTGCCGAAAAGAAAAGGGACTACTTCACCGGGACGGAGGGAGTATTTATTTTTCTAATTTAATTACAAAATATTTTTTATTTTAAAAATAAAATCAAATAAAAAGAATTATATAAAATGGTGTGGTTGTCTGGTTGCTGATAAACTTTGCAAAAAATACTGTGGTTGGGTTGGATGATGTGGAAGAGAGAGAAATTAATAAAATATTAAAATGATTGAGTGGTTGGGTGGTTGCTTGGTTGCTGATAAATATAGTCTAAATTATTGAGGGACAAAAGTGTCAATAAGCTAGAAAACATCATCATGAGGTTTATGGGATTTGGGCATGCAAAATAGATTTTACACTCAACATCACCTCTCCCTCTCCCCTATAGTCGACCACCACCATCACCCCACATTGATTTTTATCTTCTTCAACCTCACACTCTCTCAAACCTCCATTGATGAATCTTCAAGTTGCAGCCACAAAAATAACCAAGCACCACCATCATACTTCAATAAATCACCTCCATTTATACAAAAACCTTACCCTCTCACCTTTCTCTTTCTTTTGAACCCACCACACCCTTAAATTCCAAGCTTTCAATTTCGACCAAGGCTGGGAAATGAAGATCCAAGGAGCTAAATGATAGATCTAGAGACGTGCAAGGGGTAGGAAGCAAGAAGAGAGCAAAGAGGAGCTAGGAAGAGCCATTTTCGAAAGCTTGAAGAAGAGAAGCTTAAATCTGGCCTTAAACTCTTCAAGTAACCTCTATTTACCCTCTTTAGATCCTTGTCAGATTTTAGAGCAAATGATGAACTAGGGTTGAAGATAAGCATGTTTAATGACCAATCTTGAACATGTTGATGCTTATTATTGATATATTGCTTGAATACATGATATACCTTGAGATCTATGATTTATTAACATTATATGAGATGTGTGATGCCTGAAATTGAGCATACTTGTTGATGGAAGTACATTTGCCACGAATTTATACATGTTAAAGTGAAAGGAGCATGCTGAGATGAAGTCTGTAAAATGAGCTCTCTGTTTTTCTGTGGCTGTCGAGTCAAATGGAACTCAATAGGTCTGAAATTTATATATGTTATACTTGAATGTGTTAGAAATATTTGAGCTTTGGTTTCATGTCAAAATACGATGTGGTTTGAAAGTTATGCTCTCTGCAATAAAATGTGTCATTCTGTGTCGCATGTCAAAAACCGATTTTGAAACTGCACTTAGACACCTTAGAAAAGTCTCAAATTTTATATTTAGATTTTTAACACATGATAGAGTCTGCAAATAAAATCTCAAGTCAATATCACAAGTACTTTTGTCACAATTAATTTTTAAAGTCTGCACCTCTGTTTTAGCCCGTAGCTAAAACTATCAGGCAATGCATTCTCCCCCAACCCGTAACTTCCAAACGAAAAATGATTTTCACAAACCATCAAATGGAGAATATTTATATTAAATTCTAGTTTTTGCATATAAATTTTCATACTCAAATTCACTGTACATTTTAAACGACATCATTTTGAAAACAGGGTCACGTTTAGATACATGACTAGGAGAATTTCACTAAGTTAAATAACATATAGCTAATAAACACATTTTCTCAAATTAAGAACACTTTTAAAACATATTGCATCTTTAATTGATCACTCATTTACATTTAGAACTAGGACATTAACATAATTTTGAAATAAACTATTTGCATCACTAGGAAAAGGTTATAAATAAATATATGAGCATACTTGATCAAAAGAGGCCAATGAATTATGTGTAATAGCTAAAAATACTTAAATTATTGAGCATGATAAGTAGACAATGATTATGCAAGCATGTGATTAATGATGAATAAAAATGAATGATAATATTGTAGGCTTAGATTGAAGTGTCACATGAAGCACATTAAAATGAATATCATGCTTGTTCTAGCATGCTTAACTGTAACATTGTCTTTAATAGCCTTGTTGGTTGTCAATTTGTTTCCTTTCAACAAGCATGCTTAAATCGTCCTTGATTTTTGTAAATTATTGATTTTTTCTTTCCATCTAGCATGCGATTAGTTCCAACGTTGTTGTTCGAAAATCTTTCATAATGCTTCTAGTATTTTGTTCCTTCCTTGTAACTTGAAAGAAGCATGTTGTTCTCTAGCAAATTGTGGCATGTCTTATTCTAATCAAGCATGTTTACTTATCTCATTTTTCTTCCTCGTCTTCTTTTGCACCAACATGCTATTCCTTGTAGCAACATGCCTTAATGGGATTATGCCTTTAATTATTCTTTGATTCTTGGAAATCATCTTTCATCAAGCATGCTAATTGGTTTCATGTTTCATTCTATTTCTAAGCATGCCTATTATACCTTGTCATTCTTGATTATCTATTTGATTGTAAAGTATGTATTCACTGATCAAATATGCGCATCTATGTCATATTCCCAAATGTTCCTTTGATGATAAACTTGTCATTTCCTTTCATTCATGCCATCTTCCTTCATTTATGCCATCTCGAAAACTCTATTGAAATTTTATATGATCATGCCTTATTCTCTTGAAATGTTGAATTCCTTGAAAACTCTATGTCGATTTTGAACCCATGTGCACATAATATTTAAATCCTTTCTCAATTGAGTCCACATTTTGTTGATTCTTGAGTCGTATTAAGTAAGATGAAAATAATTAAGAGTTCGACACTTTCCACAACGCCCCACACCATCATCGCAATCAAGGTACGCCACTTTTACTTGACTCAAATAGATACATGCTATAGCTTTGACTTGAACGATTATATATCGAAACATGAGTTGAGATATGCTATCATGAGCTGAAAATTTAGGAAATTTAAGGAGGCATGTTTCAAAAATGTTGATGAGAAAGGAGAATGAAAATATGCTTTTATATCTAAGTCATTTGACTACTTGAACAAGCATGTGAATAATGTGGCATAAACTTGTGATTATCATTTATGATATGTTTAATCTAGGAAAAATATGAGCACTTGGCATGTTAAGATTACATGAGTTATGTGAAAATAAATATTTTAGATATTTAAGTCAATAAGTGAAATGCATGAGAATTTGATTATGTATGAGTTATAAAATGAGCATAATGTAGATGTAGAAGGAGCAAATAGGAAGACAATAGTCCTATGATTGTTTTAGGATTAGGTATATAATATATGATAATAAAGTATTATCTCGAAAGAATTCCGTGATGGGTCGAAGGATAACCTTGTATGTATGTATATACAAGTGATGGGAATCATTCCACCTCGATGTGAAACATCAATCGTCCTAAGTGCCATTTTATTGTACTATTACCTTTATTATTATTATATGTTGTCCACTAACTCGATAGAGCCTCTAATAGATCAAATTAATCGGTTATTGATTTTAGAAGAATCAAGAGAAGTGATGTTGTGATTAAGATATTTTAACATAAAAAAGTACACTTTTGCTATTTTGTGGAGTTTTTCATAAGAGTTGCTATACATTGGTTTTGTTTTATAATTTTTGTTATTTCAGATTTCCCTTAATTAATAATAGCTTTATTTTTTTTTTTAGTCTTGATCAAAAGCTTTTTCTTCCTGTCAGTTGTCAACGACGTGGTCGGGATCTTGGGGGCTTTGGGCATTGACAGTTATTTCCCTTGCCGATTCAACCCCAAATTCACAACTACCACCAGGAGGAAAATAACTATATAGCCGCAACCCTAGCTAAGTAGACACTAGAAGACGTTGACTTGTTTTTGTAGACACCAATAACCAATTCGGTAGTTAAACTACCGAATTACTTTCATTTTTTTTCATTTCGGAAGTCAAACTGTCGAATCACTGACATTTATCAATTTGAATTAAGCCTAATTAAGGATAATCTCGATTAACAACGATTCGGTAGTTTAACTACCGAATCGGTTAGTGTTTAAAACAATTCGGCATTTAAACTACCGAATTACTTTGTTTTTCCGATTAATATCAATTCGGTAGTTTAACTACCGAATTACTTTGTCTTTAATTCAAATTCAAAGTTAATTCAATTTTTAAAATTTAATTTAATATTTAAATTTATTACTTATTATTTTTATAATATTTGAATAATTAAAATTAAAAAATTATTAATTAACACACTTTGAATTGGTTAACTGTTGGTCCCGGTTTATCAGGGTATAACTTGGCAGCGGAAAATGTGTTTGTTCGTTTCTTGCACTCTGCTGGTTACTCAGCTGACTGGGACCTTGTCAGCTGGTAAGTCAACTGGCACTATGAGTACTCAGCTGACTGGCGACTGGCTGGTCAGCTGGTAGCTCAAGACTTAGAATATTTTAAGCCTAGTTTGCACAGTTATCAGTTTTCAGATATACACCAGCACTTGGGTGCTGGGTTTCAAATACAAATTTAAATACTGAAAGCAGATAAAGGCAAAGGATTTTTATAGTGGTTCGATCAACTGATCTACGTCCACTCTCCAGTCGACTCACTGGAAATTCACTAAAAAGCAATCAGGTACAAAGAGTCCTACGATCTATCTCCAGCTGGTAGATGCCTCGTCTACCAGTCCACTGGATCAACCGCTCCCGGTCCTTGTCCTTCTTCAGCTCTCGTCAGATGGATGGAGTGCGAGCACGTCACTTTGATCTCCTCCTCTGACTGGTTGGGTGTTGAGTTCTCCCAAGAACGTAAATCCTCTACGGCAAACTGCCCGTAATAACTCAAGAGCTGGCTGGCTCTAGAGCTGCTATGTTCTTCCTCAGAAAGAGAAAGAACACCAAGCGAGGTCTGTAACTTACAAGCTGGAAGCTTGAAGTCTCGTGTTTGAATAAATCAACACACGGATAGCCTTTAGAGAGGCCTCGAAAGTTGTATGCTTTTACTTGCTTGAGCGTAATAAATTTCAGTCTTTCGGTAGGTGAAGAGTTGGCCAAGAACATTGAATGTTGATGGATCCCAGGTATTTATAGCCGAGGGATCCCATTCAAAAATTCTAGCCGTTTGGACACATCCGGAATGGGTCTCTGTCCTCGGATGTACTTCAGACGGCGGCAGGTAGGAATTTCAGGAAAACGCCATACCTGTGTCTGCTTTTTCTGACACAGACCTCTTTGTGTCAGAACGGCATTATTTCGTCAGTACGAGGAATCGCTACTGGTGTCTTGAACTGATAGACTTTAAGGATATCCTTCCTTAAAGTCTTACTTTGTCAGTATTTTCCTCAGACGAATCTTCTTTTTGTCTCTAAGACTCTGGGAGAGCGAATCTTCAATTCTGCTGGTAACATCCGACTGGTAGATCGTGCTGGTGATCTTGTGCTGGCAGTCTCTGCTGGTGACTTAGCGCTTGCACAATCTTAGTCTACCAATTTGTCTGGATGTTAACTCTTGGAATCTCTCATGACTGGTGGCTTCACCGCTGGTGAATAGTGTCAGCCAGAACACGTATTCTGCTGGTAGAATTTGTCAGCCTCCTGCTGGTGAAATCCTTCCAACTGGTGAACAGTAGCCAGTCATTAGCTCTTGACTCCATGCTGATGAACAGTGTCAGCATGGGTCTGTCAGTCGTCTGCTGGTGAGACTTCTCTCAACTGGTAAGCACATCTCATGCTGGTGAACAGTAGCCAGCATGAGTCTTGATCAGCTACGACTTACAACTCAAAAGACCTAAACAGGACTTTACATTTGAGACTAGAGCTATTCTAGAGACAAACTGACGCTGGTTGGACTTAGGATTTGATCCACCAAAACACTTAAACACCAAATCAAAGATCTAAGCTATCAACTGGGGAAGGGAAACTTAGATAATTTTCCCAACATTAACTAACATTAAAATAATAATATTAATAATTTTTACATTCATATTTATATTAAATTTTGTTCATTTGTAAATATCATGAATAAAAATTTCAGCATGACCTCAACAGAACCTAGACAAGACCAAAACCTGTACAATCAAGACCAACCATACAATCTGTCCATCGGACAAACCAACATCAACTTAAGTCTATCCACGTCACAAGTGGAAACTCAACAAAATCATAATTCAACAATACAATATTAAAATAACCAATGCCTATCTCAAAATAAAAAAATAGCAAAACTATCAACAGAGAAAGAAATAAGTACAATAAAATCATGGACTAGTGAAATCCTCATCGTGCCCCCCGTCTTCTCTTTAAAGCAGCACGTTTCTCACGGTGACCTCTACCTTTAGGAGTAGACTGGGAAGGTCCAGCACCTTGATTTTCTAGTCCTAAATTAATATAAGTTAGAATAAATAAAAATAAAGGTAAACATTATAATAAAAAATATTGTCACCTGTCAAAATAGGAGTGTAAAATATGAAGTCGTTTGTGGCATGATCAGATGGAGTGGTTAGCACGTCGTAATCCTCCTCTTCCTCTTCCGCCTCAGTATGCAACACCTCATGACCCCAACCACGTTGTTTATACCCTCCTCGGCCACCTCTTTGCTGCGTTGCTCCGGGTCTTGGAGGTTGTTGTGAGGGATTCACTTGTGACAACGATTGTGTTGGTTGGACTACCGGATGTTCAAGTCTCCCAAGTCGCATCCCCTCGTCCCCTAACTGCACGATCTGATTGAAAATTGAGAGTATTATTGGATCATTGAGGCACAAAGAAGCTCCTCCACGAGCCAATTCTGTCATGTCACTAATCACATCAGCCTGAAATAAAAAAACATAATAATGTGAGTCAAAAGATAAAGAGACAATTGAATAAACAATTAAAATAGAATAGTGTAAAAAAAGAACTTACTAAGAATTGCAGGCGATCTGCGTGTCCAAAATATCCCACTGGGGGCAACTTGAGCACGTGTGTGATTTGGATTAGCCACAAATTTCACGGTTCGAGTTAAAAACCAATAAATATAATCAGGGAAGACTGTGGGGCCTCCATGCACAATTTGCTCACCAGCAATGTACATGTGTTCATCTCTATGATTCCAATGATTGATGTACGATGTAAACTCGTCACTCCAATTATAGGATTTGCTTGTTCGCCTTCTATTATGTAGTTCTTCGAGATCGTCTTCTGTCGTAACAAGCCTTGAATCAGGAATCATCTGTATAAAACCGAACTGTCTGGTGACACGGTCCGGATAGTGACCCTCGCAGACCTCGAAACATATAAGATATGTAGAAGAAATCCAAGGAACCTCAGGTTCCTCAACGGAGTATGGTGCAAAAACAAACTGCATTTATTAAAGCATTAATTAATATATTTAAACATTGAAGTAATAAAATTAATTAATAAAAGTTTTAGATTTCATTTACCTCATCCTCGCGTAACATCGCCAATTGTGAGCGATATGCTTGGAGCACGTGTTTTACCACGTGCAGCTTGCTTTTAGAGTATGACCATCTGGAAAGCATTTGAGTATAAGTTAATTACATTACTTAATTACAAATAATTTTAAAACCAAATAACAAGTATTTACCTGGCTCCAATTGGACTATCAACTGGTAAGGGGGGAATAGGATCCAGTATAGTGGGTCGGTGCAGTGGGGGAAGGGGGCTGGGCACGATGGTGGTGGTGTCGAAGCCGCGCAGTGGAGGAAGGGGGCTGGGCACGGTGGTGGTGCTGTCGAAGCGGCGCAGTGGAGGAAGGGGGCTGGGCACGGTGGTGGTGCTGTCGCCGCAGCAAGGGGGTGGGGGGAAGGGCTTCGGCGGACGGAGGGGGAAGGGGAAACGGGTTCGGGGGTGGGGGGAGAAGGGATTAGGGCGGGGTGAAGGGGGAGGGAAACGGGTTTGGGGTGGGGGGAAATTTTAGGAAATTTTAAATTTTTTTTATTATTTAAGTATTTAATAATTAATATTTTTATTCTTATTTATAAATAATTAATCTTTTAATAATATAATCTTTTTATAATGAATCATGTATTATATATATAATTAATTTATAAATCTAGGTGTTTCAATATTTGTATGTATAAGATTATATATTAATAACATCATTATTTAGTTTAAAGCAAATTACATAATTAATCTATAAAGTTTCAACCATAAATTACATGTTACTCCCTCCATCCCGCCAGATTAGTCCATATTTCCATTTTCGTCTGTCCCACCAGATTAGTCCACTTTCCTAAAATGGAAAAAAAATCTCCTCACATCAATAAAATATTAATTCCACTACATTCACAAACATTGGTTTCTGTGCCGAAACCAAACTGGACTAATCTAATGGGACGGAGGGAGTATCTGGAACTGGATGGAAACCCCCGTTGAATTGTTTCAATCATGTGTTGTGGGTGTAGAATTCAGGGACCAAATCATTAACGTTATCACCCCTAACAAGACAAACAGCCATTGCATGAGAGCAAGGAAACTTTTTTACTTGCCAGTACCCACACGAACAAAGCTCATCACCATAGTAGACCGCAAAAGTTGTTGGCTCCCCATCATCATCATATTCCGAATAGTTGATGACATTGTAAAACAATTGTATAGGGTCGAACAACATAACCTCGTGACTTGTGGCCTGGGATCTAATCTTCATAAACATGTTGTAGTAGTGTGGGGGAAGGAAGGTAGTGCATTTTGCAATCTCTTCCCGAGCAGTATTGAAGATTGATGCAGATTTTATAAGAGTTGATGCAACAATGACTCTAATGGGCAAGAACCGAACCCCTTTGAGAGTATTGTTGTGACTCTCGGAGTTATTAGTCGTCGTGGTGCCCCAACGATGGCCTCCGTCTTTGTACAACGTCCACTGCTCCTCCGGTATTTTTTGCAGCCAATCCCATGCTTTGCGGTTCAAACCCCGCAACTCAGCCCAAGCGTTTGTGTATTCAGTTGATGAAATGGCTTGCCCAATCATGGTGAACACCATTCTGATGCCCTTTGTCTTGAACTTATCGAGAAAATTGCAGCAAATATGGCGAAGACAGAACCGATGCACTCCAGATTCTGGAAAACGCTCAAAATGCTCACTAATAGCTCGAAGAAGACGGGCATGTCGGTCCGATATGATGCAGGTTCTTCGTTGTTGTAGAATATTAAGCCGCAAGTGCTTTAAAAACCACCTTCAGCTGTGTGTGAACTCCTCATCAACAAGGACATAGGCAATGGGCAAAATTTTTAAAAAATAATGTAGTCCGGAAGTTAAAGTACCGAATTGCATGAAGAATTTTCTAATATTTTTTTTTGATAAATTTCGAAGTAAACAAAAAATGAAAAAAAAAAAAAGAAATTCGGTACTTTAACTACCAAACTAATTAATTTGTTTTTTTATTTAATTTTTGAAAATAAAATCACCCATTTTTAATTCGGCACTTTAACTGCCGAACTAAATTAATTTTTTTTTAATTTCGCAAATATAAATTAAATATGAATATAAATATCCATTTTTAGTTCGGACCTTTAACTTCCGAAGTACATAATTTTTCTTTTATTTCGAAAATAAAAATTATAAAATATAAATATATGATTTTTGTTCAATTCGGTAGTTAAACTACCGAACTGTTACAAAAAAAATTGAATTTTCGTTATTCGGAAGTTTAACCTCCGAAGTACTAAGAAATAAGTTGATTAGTATAAATTTTAAATTGGTTCGGTAGTCAAACTATCGAATTGGGTATTGATGACTATAAACTTAGAGTTTTGGTTTCTTATATCTACCTATTTAGGGTTTTGGTTAGGCCTATAATTGACCCCCAGGACCAGCCACCAGCACAATGATTTGCCCACTCCAAATATAGAATCATAATTTAAATCTATTAAGAGTAGTGCCTGTGCTTCAAAAAATCATATTCGATGCCTAGAATAAACGATTTCAGAAAGTACTTGCCAAAATTTATGTCAAAATCAGTGATTGGGTATCCGTATTCTCTACAGAATTTTCACATATAACCGAGCGTAAATCAATGTTTGGATTCCTTATAATAAGTAGAGGCAAAAATTTGTATAAGATAATACTCCCTCCTCCATCGCCCGTTAAATTAGTTTTTCTCATATCTTTAATGTGGAGGGTTAAATTGAATCTATTTTAAAAATTAAAAGGTTTAATTAATCTAAAAAATAATAAAAAGGAGTTAATTCAATCGTATCACAATAATCAAAGAAGAAAAATGACCATTATCCCTTTGCATAATAGTCCATTTGTTCGGGTTGTAGTGGTTGAAGCACCTTGCCTGTGACTGAGAGGTCACAGGTTCGAACTTCCAGGAGAACATCTGAATTCGTGAGTTTAAAATTAATACATAATTATTTTAATTGAGAATTTTACCTGTTTGGATTAAATGAGTAAGTTCTATATAAAATTATATATATATATATATATATATATATATATATATATATATATATATCAACCACATGACAAAAAAACTCTAGCTAAAAAGTGAGAAAATCATTGTTCAATACAAGAAAATCTCACTGCATCAAAAGACAAATTAATAATATAAGGGAAGGTCTTGGTTAGGCAGGCCTAAACCTTTTAGGCGGGTTTTATCGATTAACTCAAGTCCAAACTCATATAATATACCTTATTTGGGGATTAATAAACCCTATTTGGGATGGGTCAACTCATTTGGATAAGATAAAACCCGCCTAAATCATTTAGGCATGTCTAACGCAAGTTTTTGCCGTAATATAATGAATCAGAACACACATGGAGTCCCAAGAATCCAGAACCAAAACGTGCACGTGTTGTTTGATCTATTTAATTTAATACTATATATATTATAGTTTACCTATTTAATTTAATACTATATCTATTATAGTTTAATGATATTTACCTATTTTACTTAACACTATCACAATATTACTTGTAAATATGACATATTTTAGTCGAATACTTGTCAACCCAGTTTAAATAGTCTAACCGAATAAGGTTGAAGATGAATCTCGATAGATTGGTCCGATTAATTTGATCGTATTTTTTAAATATTTTTTTATTGTAAAATATTATGGAAATCAACTTCTAATATTTAAGATCTTATTTTGTGATTATGTTTTAAGTTATATCGTTGTGTTTACCTTAAATTGTCTTTAATAAATATATTTTCCGTCTCGCCCCAATTGTCCCACTTTTCTTTTTTATGTCTCATATCATTAGTCTTATTTTTAAAAATTGTAATTTTTTCACACTCAACAATAAAATATTAATCCCACTCAACTCATGCTACATTCACAACTCTTATTTCCGTGCCCAAAAAAAGTGGGACAATTGTAATGGAACAGAGGAATAATTTACACATTTTAAAATTATTTAATCATGGATTTAAAATATGTTTAAATATTGATGTTTTCTTATAACGTCAGGCTACCTTGTAGATTGGCCTTTAAATCAAACAATCGGTTCCATTGACATACCTAACTACATCCTAAATTAAACTCTATTATTTGATTAATATTGTTTCTTTGATTTCAATGAATAATTTTAAGATATACTGAAGTTTTGTTAATATATTGTCACATCGCAAACTAAATCTTATGTTGTGGTTTTTTATTTGATAGAGTTCGATTTTATATAACCTCACACTTTAAATAGGATTCTATTATATCTATATGAAGTATTATTTGATTATTATTGTTTCTAAACAGAAATGGTTTATTAAATAATGTTGTGTGATGTATATAATACTATAATTCTAAAATTTTGAGATAAAAGGTAAAATAACCAATTTTTTGCCCTTTAATTCATTTCAAAGATGCAAATGGTTTAAATCACATTTTGAAATCATATATAATAATTAATGAATATAATGTCATATTTACACTATTAATTAATTCATAATATTCACAAAATTGAAGTAGAGATTCATCTATAAATATAATCAAATCGATAAAGGATATCATAATTTAATCTCAAATAAAACATTTTTTACTTTCGTTATTATTAAGATTACAATAATTATTTTAGTAGGCCGTGATGTTTTATTATTTTGAATTTGTATGTATATTTAATGGCTAAATTAGTTTTTTGGGTATCTTCGTTATTTTTTATTTTAGTAAGTAAAAATATGTAAGTTATATTATTATACAATGATTTTCTATTATAGGATGTAGATCACCCAATAAAGAAAATTGAAAACATTAAATGCAGCGACACTGCAGGATGAAAAGTGTCATTTTTTTTAATAAGTGTACATTAATCTTAAACTCACACCACACACCCACTCATACACTCAGATGTCCTATTGAAAGCTCAAATATGTGACCTCTCAGTCACGGAAAAGATACTTTAACCACTACACTCCAAGCGAAGGGACGAAAAGTGTCACATTTTGTTTTGTGACACTGCAGGAGTAATAAATAATTTTACTGTGCAAATGGGAGGAAAAATGACAAATATGTAAATATGTTCAACTTCTTTCTTTTATAGAACTAGTATGGCACCCTCAAGATGTCCGAGACTGTTTAGTTTAGTTTTTTTATGTATTTATTTGTCTATTTATATTTATATATAAATTATATAAAAAAATATTTATCAAATAATTAATAATTATTTTTAAAATATATTTATTTTACATTCCTCGAACTAAAATGTTCATTACCTCGTAGCGACATGGTTAAAGCACTTTGTTTATGATCAATTTTGTGTAAAATGGATTTTAGGAACATAAACTATTTCACATTTAAATTATGTACCCCAATCATCAATAAAATCATCATCACTTGCTAATATATTGAGTCCCCTTTTAGCCTTAACTCTGGAAACACAACATATAATTGACCATGAGTAAATACAGCTTTCTTCAATAAAATGCCAACATGTGATAATGATTGTCTTTTGACTCTTGTTAATAGTTATGACATATGAAATAATAAAGGAGAATTGTCTTCTCTGAGACTTAAATGGCAAACGTACATCAGAAGGTGTCAGAGTCATTATAGGAATAAAGACAATTTCACCAAAACTATTTTCGGTCAGTATCATAGATTCAATTAGACGGGTTCATTGCACAATCCAACAAAATGATCAATATTTTTCAGCAACACAATAGGAGTTCCCACCTTGAATATCGTCTCATGATTTGGCAATCCTGTACATTAAGCCATTCAAATATTCAGATGTGTGCAAATCATTCAACTCATTCATTAGCCCATCTAATTTGCACATACTGTCTGAACTTAAATAAATCCTACTGTCAGAGGTGTTACAATCCATCATGGGTTGATTCGTTGTATCAACAATATCCACTGTTGGAGCTAGAATAGCTCGATCTTGCAAATAAGACAAATCATTATTGCTAGATAATACAGTAGGATACGTGCTTTTGACAATTGTCTTTATAGGATCTTCAGAAAAGTTTAGGTGAATATCATCCGGTATTTTGACATTTCCTTTTCCATCATTGTCTTTAGATTACCATCTCCAATTGGCACAACCCACTCTGAGGATACTTTTAATTCAGAGGCTTCAACTTCAGAGCTCTTCTTTCGAAGCAACGTATTTTTCGTCAACCTTAATACTCTTACATCCTTCCATATATATGATGAATTGATAGTGACATTGACAATGTCTTGCCTCTTTCCCTTTGGTATAACAAGCAATATTTGTTAAAATCACCTTTAAAATTATTGTTTTTCCTCCAAATGGTTGCGTGCATGATAAGCTATTCTTAAACCGCATTAGATCCATCATAGTTCGATCAAGAGCTTCAAAAAGATACTTATGCATCATAGGAGTCTCGTACCAAATAATAAGCTTGCAATTGACAATCAATTCTGCTAATGTAGTTCCTTGTTTTATGTTACAAGTTAAATATTCATTAGGAGTTTTTGGAATGGAAAATCTCGAGTGAGCAGTTCTTCCACCAGACAACAACAAATATGCTATTCCACTTGAAGCAACATTTAGAACTATGTGACCTTGACATCTTATTGCAGTAGATAAAGTCCCTCAAATAAAAAAAATTTCCCGTACCACCATAACCATAAACAAAGATACTGCGGCACCATTAGATTCGATCTTGTAATATCCCGGGGTTAATTAAGCTAATTTATAGCTTAATTATTTCAATAAAATACTTTCCTCCTTAAATTGCAATAATATTACTATTATTGTTTAATATCAGCAAGAATACCTTTAAAATCCATAACTCGTGTTCGGAAGGTCTATTTTCTAAACCGAGTTAGGAAAATGCTCAGAATAAAATATGGATGAAAACGAATCGATCGGATTAATTTTTAAAAATCCGTAGGGAAAGTTACTAATTTAGAAGATTAAGATATGAATATTTGGAAATTTAGAAATTGATTTATTTCAATTAATTAGGATTTTTGGAAATTGGGGTGATGACACATGGGGAGATGAGGTGTCATGGTGCATGAGAAGTTGTGGACAGTGGACACCTCACTTTGTAAGGGGTGGTGGAAATTAGGATTTTGCATCAAAGACAAAAGTGGAAAATGCAGTAAAAGTTCACCCATTTCCATCATCTCTCTTCCGTCACCCTGCCACCCCACATTTTCACCAGCCTTCTTTCCGACAATGTTCTGGCCGACTCCGACCACCGCAGGCCACGCCACCACTGCCATTTTGAAGCTGATACTGCAAGGAAGAAATAGAGATCGAGAAAGCTGATACTGCAAGGAAGAAATAGAGATCGAGAACGCACGAAGCCATCGACCATAGGTGAAGTTACACACCTGTAAAGGTAGGCCGTTCATTCCGATAATTTTCCAGAATCAATGTTTCAAATTCGTATGAGCAGAGTTATAATCAAAATTTTACTTGCATTTTCGTACCTCTCGTGTCATAGGGAGTTTATAGACGCATAGAGATCGAAGGTTAGACGCTGGAAAACCAGCCGCCGCCGCAGGGAAGAATTTTCCGGTGAGCTTCGCTCATTTCGATTTTCTGATGTGTTTTCGATGTTCGAGCATGTTAACGTGATCTTTAGTTGGTAGGGACCATGCTACTATGAATTAATGGTCTTATTTGTGAGTAAACTGGGAGAGAAACGGAGTTGCAGGGGAAACACGCTCACATTGGGGAAGATGACGTGTGTCGATCGAAGGCGAGCAGTTTTGATCGACAAACGTGCTTCGACCGACAGGGAGGGCGTCGGACGAAGCGGAAGTCGACACTGCTCCGGTAATTTTTATCATGTTTATCTGTATATATGCGTGCGTGTAGTTGTTTAAGAAGGAAGAAAATGAAGAAGTTTTCATTCTCTCTCCTCTGTATATATATATGTATAGGGAGCGGATCCAGTGAGAAAACTCTTAACGTGAGAAAGTGAGAAAGATGCTTGATTGCATTCACAGCACTGCTTGATTGTATTCAGGTCGTTGCTTGATTGCAATGTTGCTTGATTGTGCTTTAGTTGTTGCTTGATTATTTTGTTGCTTGATTGCATTTTAGTTGCTGCTTGATTCAATATCAACCATTGATTTTTTTTAGATCTGATGGACATGATTCATTCTTTTTTCTCACATGGGGATTTTTTTTTTACATGATCCCTCCTCTATATGTATATATAATGTTTGAAAAGAAAAGGATTTATTTTCTCTCTCCTCTATATATATATATATATATATATATATGCATGTATATATATATCCTTGTATATATATATATATATATGTATGTATATATATTTCTCTCTTTGAGGAATTGTGTATACATGTTTCAAAAAGGTGAATTTTATAAGAGTGTGTAATGTTTAAGAAGAAAAAGTACATTCTTTCTCTCTCTTTTATATATATATATAGGGATGCGATACAGTGATAACACCTCTTACCATAAGAAATAAGAAATAAGAACTAATCCTCGCCATTGATTTTGATGAATGTACGCTGAGGATTTTACTAAAATTTTCGGTTATTTTATCTCAAAAAACCTGCATTATAGGGCATTTTTGTCATTTTGTACTTATTTAAAATTATGTTTGCATATTCAACCTCGACATGCATTATATATATAACAAACATGCATTATATACCTAGAAAACATGCATTATATACCTAACATTTATTATATCCTAACAAACATCTTCTTGCATTATAATATGGTATTACTCTTATTTTAGAACAATATTACTATCATTATATTGTATTACTTCCTCCAATATATATGGTATTACTTTTGTTTTAGAGAAAATTTATATTACTTTGATTATAATGCATATGTTATTACTATATAATACATAACAAATGTAAATATAATGATGAATGATGATTTTGCTGAAATAAATATGTTGCATTATATCTATCATATTCTATATTATAAACTATAACTTCATGCATTATATTGTTCAACTGCATTCATTATATACGAATTCGTGTACTGTTACGAAAATTATGCATATTATATATGGTATTACTTTTATTTTAAAGAAAAATTATATTATTTTCATTATAATGCATATTTTATTGCTATATAATACATAACAAGTGCAAATATAATGATGAATTATGATTTCACTGAAATAAACATGTTGCATTTTATCTATCATATTCTGCATTATATACTATAACTTCATGCATTATATTGTGCAACTGCATTCATTATATAAGAATTCGTGTACTGTTACGAGAATTATGCATATAATCACTATTTTTTATTTTTACGATGATTTTCTAATCGAACTATAGTGTATTACTTTTATTTTAGAGCAAAATTATTTTACTTTCATTATAATAAATAAGTTATTTGATTTGTGCATAAGATTAATAATTTTCATTAGTTACTGTAATACCCCGTGTGTATTTTGACATGTATAATGATTCAAGTTTAATAAAGTGAGCTAGTTCCAAATTTTGGGTGTAATTATTTCATGAGTTCAACTAAGGATTTAACTATTATTATGAGATTGGAAAGGAATTATACAAATAAAAAACTACCATGGTTTAATCGAATGATATGAATTATCATGTATTATGTGGAGAAGGAAAGTTTGAGGAAAATAAGATTAATTATGAAGTTATTGGAAATTATTCAAGTTATATGTATATGTTTATATACATAATACATATATTATATGAAGGGAGAGGGGTGTATATATAGGGTGAATATTGCAAACTTTTTTCCACCTTACTGTATAACTTAGAGAGAGAAAGAGCAAACCCTTCAAACCTCACCCCAAAACCCATCGCATTTCCGGCCAAATTCCGGCCAACACCGGCGAGCTCTAACCAAGCAAACCCCACCACTATGTAGCTCTTGTTCCAAGCTTCAGTTTGAGTACTCGTGGGCTCCGAGAGGACGAGAAACGAGAGAGATATTGAAGAGAGAAGGTGAGGTGGGTTTTAATTTCGAATTTGAGTTTTTAAGATTTAAATCTTGTTATTCCGGCCATTAATCGATGTTTTGGTGCTAGATACGTGTTCCCCATCGTGTAGGGAGCCTTCGGACGTCGAGAAACTCAAGTTTCATCGCCGGAATTCGCCTTCGCCGCCGTGAGAGGAGGAGCTCCGGTGAGCTATTCTTCACTTTTGATTTTCTTCGTATTTTTGGTATTTTCTCATCATAATCGTGTTCTAGAGTGTCTAGGGAGCAAGAATATGTGATTGCATGTGAAATCAGTCGGAAAAATCGTGAAATACGGCGAGTTGCAGGTTTGTCTCCGGCGAAGCTCGCGGAGAAGACGACCTGTGCCGATCGAAACAGACGCTGAGGTTGAGGATGAGCTCGATAGCCCGTGTCGATCGACAGGGATTCATGTCGATCGACACAGGGGCTGATCGACAAGTCGACACACTTGTGTCGATTGACAGAGATTTTAGTCAATCGACATAGTTGGTCAAGAAAGTAAGTCGATCGACAGAAGTTATGTCGATCGACACAGAAGTCGATCCGAGTAGTGTGTCGATTGGGAAGAGCCTGTGTCGACCGAGGGGTGTGTCGACCAACACAGATCCCTGTCGGTCGATACAGAGGCTTGAGAAAGAGATGCAATTTATGATTTATTTCAGTCTTAGTTCCTTTCGAGTCTTGTTTAATTGCGATTGAGATATTACTGTCTTAGATCTTTCGTACTGACTTGGGTATTCCTAATTGATTGTAGGAGATTGAAAACATGGACAGTTGAGCTCACTAGCAAAGAACATCTATACTTAAAGCTGAATACGAGGTGGGAAACTATTTCAGTATAAAACCAAAATGCGTGTTTTCTTTTCAAAAATGGGTTAAAACTATTTGTTTTAAATTGAGATTGCTATATGTTTTGGTGCTATTGTATCTGTCCTCTGTCGATTCCCATCAACAGAGAGAATAACTAATGAGTTTAGAACCAGGTTTCCATAACTGCGCTAGAACTCACTTAGTGAACAGGGTTGTAGCCCCTTTGATATTGATTGGGTGAACCGTCCCCATGTTTTTGTTCGAATGAGGTGGAGTGTCCTCCAGTTGGATCCGATGATTATTATATTTAAACGATCGGGTCTCAAAATGGATTTCTGAGACTAGTGCACTTAGATGACAGTAGGTTGAGTGTGTTTACATTCTTAACTGATCATCGTAACTTGGAAGTCGGCCAACTTCCAGTTACAAAACTGAAACAGATATGATAACATATAAATAGCACGTGCAAAATAAAATGTTTTAGATAGCATGGTTCTTTTCAACAAAATCCCATGTCTATCTGTGTGAGTTGCATAGCATTTTCTCATATATAATGTATGTTTTTGGACACGTTCCTCATTGGGTACATTAGTACTCAGCCCCTCGTATTATTTCTAAAATACGCAGGTTGAGCGGCAAGGATGGGCGAGCAGGGGGTGTAAACAGAGCAGTGAAAGATTTTGAAGACCACAGATCCTATGACATGCATCTTCATATGCATGTCACCATCACGCTACACACACTGCTGCACCGCACTCTGTTCTATCCTTCCCAAATTCTTAATACTGTTTGAATACTTTTATTTTGGAACTGACTCGAAGTATTTCTTTATGTTATTAAATTATCTTTCCTGTTAATTAAAAGTCTTCCGCTTACTCATTTAAAGAGAGGAAATATTTAACAAAACCTGAAACATCAATGTAACGCGACCCCAAATTGGGAAGGTCAGTTGGGGGCGTTAGAGAGATGGTATCAGAGCTTGAGTTTTGGAAATTTCAAACAAATTTTTTTTTTGAAATATTTTGAAAACTTCGAGTCTTAGAAATGTTTTGAAGTTAAAAGTAGTGTGAAGTACTTGCTCGTGTTTACACCCTACTCCATCCTGCGCCACCTGAGGTATGTTTTTAAATAAAAGAAAGTTTCCCTGCTTGCAATTTCGGTACGATTGAAATGTTTTGAAAACATTATGAATCTTTTGAAATAAATTGAGATTTGAAAGAAAGCAGAGTTTTTACGGAGTGAAAATGGTGGGTTGATTTGAATAGAATTGATTTTGTGTTAAGCAAGGGTGCTAACACCGGTCGTGGATGAAAGTGATTTGGAAGTGTTGGGTTTGAAAAGTTTGTGTTTATGAAAGTTATGTGTTATTCGACACCGATGAGGTGACCATTTTTGCAAGTATGAACTAAATTGATTGTTGGAATTATTGCAAGCATTTAAAAACCTTGGTATTTGGCTATGGATGTGCTAGATGAATAATGAGCTATAGTATGGCATAATATGATGTGGGATTGTGAGATAACTAGTATGAATCAGAACTGGCAAAATGACTGTGAGCCTTGAAAAGGCATTGACTTGATTAGGGGCGGTTGTTGTGAGATGAAATTGTAAGAGTGAATGAGTAGACAATTGAAAGGAATTGAACTTAGAACTTGACTTGGGGTGTGGAAATTGAAAATTTCCTTCTTGTGTGGACTTGATTGAGTAGTGAGAGTGAAACGACTTGTAGAAACTACAAGCTAACATGTAATCGTACAGAATGTACATAGTAAGACTGGCAGATGTAGTCAGACTTGGAGTGAGTTAGCATATGCGAGGATCCTAAGGAACCTTAGCAGGGTGTGTGGTGTATTTATTCTATATGACCTCGTACTGAATGTGTATTAATTGTTTTTGGTGACAGATGGACCCCCAGGACAGGATTGTGAGACGATTCAGAGAGCACCTTCCTTTTCCCGAGGAGAACCTCTTGTCGGAATTGGTGGAATACCTGGCATTACGGGATAGGGTGCGATATTCAGAAGTGACGGTCAGGGAGGCGATGGAAAGAACGTTGAACCTGATGCCGGACAGGTGGACCAACTGGGTGTTATCATTGACTAGATGGCACTGTGATAGCGAGACAGGCACCGTGGGGAGTTATCGTTGTTTTATGGGAGACTTGATTCAGAAGGTGGTTGCAGCGGGGAACCCTTCGCCAGCATCTTCCAGAGGCACTCAGGCATCCAGGACTAGGACTTCATCACCGCAGTGGACTCCAGCGTCGCCGCCAGTGCCAGCCATTGCCCAGGCTGTATCCGTGCCTATACCTACGTCATAACCGAGGGTACGACCAGTACCGAGTACACTTGCAGCAGCGTAAATGCCATTTCTGCCCGATTATCCACAGGGAGAGACTTATGATCCTTATGCTTTCGGTGACATGTCCATGGCTTCAGTCCAGTCTCCTACACAGTATCAGGATCCGATGTTACCTACGGGAGATTGTAGACCACCCGTACCATCGTTTCAGCGGCCACAGCAGGACATGGCACGACCAAGCAGGGCTAGGTTGGCTCACGATTCGGGATGGGACAGCACGGAGATGTGGCCTAGACCGACTCCGAGCGGACAGGAGGATATGTTTGGTGGTCATGGGACTATTCATGGCTATGGTACGAGACAGGCGCCGATATGTCTATCTAGTGATACAGAGGGCAGTCGAGGCTGGAGGACGGTAGCTCAAGATAGGGGAAAAGGATCGGTGAAGGCAGAGGATGAGGATGAGGAGGAAGAGGACCCGTCTGAGGGATCCGAATGAGAGGTGTTTTGGACATTATTATTCCAGCTATTTGTATTCAGTATTGGACTTTTATTGTTGTTCTGGACATGTTTATTGTTGTATTGTAGACCTTTATTCTGATGATTCATGTTAGAACGATGTATGGTGACATTATTTCGATTATTGAGAGAATGTTTTGATTAAGTTATTGAATATGGCTGTTTAAGAGCTTTAGTTGAGTATTGGGTACTTTGTTGAGATTATTATGAGGTATTGATTAATGTTGTTTTGCAGAGTGAATTAATTGAATTTATTGACCAAGTCAGAGGAAGAGGCCGAGACCGAGGCAGAGACCGAGGCTAGCGGGGCCGAGGACGTGGGAGAGCCATCCCACAACCAATATATGAAGAACCGTCTTGGGAGGAAGATCCCATTAATCAGGGGCCCGAGAATTTTGAAATTTTGTCAGACGGGGAGAGTGCTGCGGGGCAGCAAGGACCAGTTCCCCCACCCCAAGGTAATGCACTGGAGATTCCATCAGTTATGTGGGTGGAAACTTTTAGAAAGAAGCACCCTCCGACTTTCGACGGGACTGGAGGCCCCACAACTGTAGAAGATTGGATCAGGGAGCTTGAAAAGATTTTCAAGCATATGAGATGTTCCGAGGATGAGAAAATAAACTGCATGTCCTACCAACTGAAGGGGAAGGCGGACAGATGGTGGGAGACTTATGTTAAATCTGTTGCACCGGCAGAACGGGATAATGTAAGCTGGGAAGGATTCAAGGAGGCCTTCTTCGAAAAATATGTTCCGAAGCAGTATAGGAAGGAGAGGGCAGTGGAATTCTTCTTGTTCGAGCAAGAGAAGCTGACGGTGGAAGAGTACGACACCAAGTTCGGTGAGCTACTCCAGATGGCGCCGCACCTGGCGGATACACCGCAGAAGATGGCGGAAAAATTTAGGGATGGTCTGTGTGAGGAGATCCGCACACAATTGGTGACCATGAAAGGATTGAGCTATCAGGAGTTGCTGAGCCATGCCTTGGACATTGAAGCGTCCAAGAACATGAAAAAGATGCCAGAATGGGGAGCACAGGAGGCACAAGCTTCAACTTCAAATCAGAAGAGGAAGTGGGAGGAGCCACCCAGGCAGTTTGTTCAAGGTCAAAGCAGTCAGAAATGCCACGACAAGGGCAAGCAACAGAATTTTCAAGGGAGACCGGACCAACAGAACTTCCAGAGGTTCAATCCACACCAGGCTCAGAGGCGAGACTAGGCAGGGCTGCAGGAGGCATGCAGGTGGTTGCCAGGGAAATGCAGTCAGATGTTTCAACTACGGAGGGCAAGGTCACTATGCCAACAATTGCCCTACACCGCCAGCTCAAGGTGGTAATCGTCAGAACTTTCAAAGACCTGCTAATTAGCAGCTAAGGGCGATCAGGGGACACCGTCAGCTGTGGAGAGGCAACGCTGGGAACAGAAGAGGAGGTAGGCAGGGTAATCAGGCCCCACCCAGGAATCAGGAGGGTAACCAGCAGGGTGGTGATGGACAACAAAGGAGAGCCCGAGCTTATGCCTTGGACGTAATCAAGATGATGGCAATTTGGCAGGTATGGGATGCATTATGATATACCTGTTATCTGGGTTTTAAAAAGCGCGAGGCGAGGTGAGACGACAAGGGTGCGAGGCGTGAGGCGAGAGGCGACTCAGGACGAGGCGAGCGCCTCAAGGACCCCCCTTTAAAAAAAATATACATAATTATATGTAATTACTCATATTATATATCATGTCATTAAACAAGGTGCATTAAGAAAGTAATTACTAACAAGAGCTGCAGCAGGGCTGTGGCTAGGCAGTTGACATGCAGCGGGTCTGGGGCCTATGGGCAGCGAAGCGGGCGGTGGGTGAGGCTCTTGGAAGCAGCGCCAGCGGTGGGTCTGGGCAGCAGCGCCGGTGGGTGAGGGTCTGAGAAGCAGGGACGGTGGGTGAGAGTGAGGGAAAGGAAGGGAGTCGACAAGATAAAAAAGAAAAAAAAATACTTAACGATGCTGCAGGCTGAGCGACGGCGACCGGGCGACGCGGGATGGCCGGCGGCGGTGGCGCGCAGCGGCTGGCGGGCGGCGGTGGCAGAAGGGAGCGGCCGGCAGCGTGGGGTGGGTCGGCTGGGTTGGCTTCAGAGCGTGCGATTTCGCGTGCGTTTTTTCTTTCGAAATTAGGAACGAGGGTTGGGGTGGGTAAATTAGAATTTTAGGGTTTTATTTTAAATATTAAAAAAGAAAAAAAAAACTGAAATGGCAGTTTCCACGAGGCGATGGCATCCTCGCCTGGGCGCGCTTCGCACGCCTCGCCGCGCCTCGGGCGCCTCCACCGCGCCTCACGGACCCTGCGCGCATCACACCCATTGAGGCGATCGGCCTGTTTCGAGGCGCGCCTCGGGCGCGCTTTTTAAAACACAGCCTGTTATGGTATTATTTGATACTGGAGCATCGCATACTTTTATTTCATCTGCATGTGTTGAGGCATTGAGACTTAAAGTAGGAAAGAATAGTCAGGACTTGAACGTAGGGATACCTTCAGGAGAAACAACTATTTCTACTTTAGTGTGCCGAGACTTGAGAATTAAGATGAAGAGAATGAAATTCATGTAGTAGAACTGAATGTATTGGACATCCATGACGTAGACATAATCCTAGGAATGGATTGGTTGTCCGAAAACAAAGCGACGATTTTTTGTCTTGAGAGGAGAGTAATCATTCCTCAGCAAGGGAACGAGGAAGCGTTTGTACACGGATTTAGAAGAAGGCATAGAGTACCTGTAATCTCTGCAATTCAAGCGACAAAGTTGTTGCGTAAATCGGGAAATCAAGCTTTCTTAGTGTATTTGGAAGGAGAGGAGAAACCGGAGTTAACAGTGCAAGATGTGCCGATAGTGAGAGAGTTCGAGGATGTATTTCCGAAAGAACTACCAGGATTACCACCAGACAGGCAGGTAGAATTCACTATTGATCTGGAACTGGGTGCGACACCAATTTCTAAAGCGCCGTACCGCATGGCCCCGAAGGAGTTACCAGAGTTGAAGGTCCAGCTACAAGAGCTGTTAGATATGGGGTATATCAGGCCAAGCGTGTCACCATGGGGTGCACCGGTTCAGTTCGTGAAAAAGAAGGATGGGTCGATGCATATGTGCATTGACTACCGAGAGCTCAATAAGTTGACACTGAAAAACAGATACCCATTACCAAGGATTGATGATCTATTCGATCAGCTCAAGGGAGCAAAAGTATTTTCTAAGATTGATCTTCGATCAGGGTACCATCAGCTGAAGATTCAAAAGGAGGATATTCCGAAGACAGCATTCAGGACTAGATACGGTCACTACGAGTTTGTAGTAATGCCGTTTGGACTCACGAATGCTCCCGCCGTGTTCATGGATTTGATGAATCGAGTATTCCATCCGTATCTTGATAACTTCGTGTTGGTATTTATAGATGATATCTTAATATACTCGAAGAGTGAAGTGGAGCACGAGCAACATCTGAGAACAGTTTTGCAGACCCTGAGAGATGAGAAGCTTTATGCTAAATTCAGCAAGTGTGAGTTCTGGCTGAGGGAAGTGACGTTCTTGGGTCACATTGTATCAGCAGACGGAATCAAAGTGGATCCAGCCAAGATTCAGACCGTGATGGACTGGAAATCACCAACTTCGCCGAATGAGATTCGCAGTTTTTTGGGTTTAGCGAGTTATTATCGAAGATTCATTGAGGGCTTCTCGAAGATTGTGAAGCCAATTACTCAGTTACTACAGAAGAGTGTGAAGTTTGTGTGGACAGATGAGTGTGAGGAGAACTCTAAGAAGTTGAAACAGTTGTTAACGACCGCACCAGTTCTAGCAGTGCCGGAATCAGATAAGAACTTCGAGGTTTACACTGATGCATCAAAGAATGGACTAGGTTGCGTATTGATGCAGGACGGTAAGGTGATAGCTTATGCGTCAAGGCAGTTAAGACCGCATGAAGTGAACTATCCAACTCATGATTTGGAGTTAGCGGTCGTAATCCACGCGTTAAAGATTTGGAGACACTATCTCTATGGTGTGAAGTGTGCCATATTCACTGACCATAAGAGCCTAAAGTACTCATTTGAACAGAAGAATCTGAATATGAGGCAGAGGAGATGGTTGGAGCTCGTGAATGATTACGATCTGACGATAAATTATCACCCAGGCAAGGCAAATTCAGTGGACGATGCCTTGAGCAGGAAAGGAGAAGCTCAGCTTGGTTGTATGCTTACAAGAGAAGACAGTTTAATCAAGGAATTTGAGAGGCTTAGCCTAGAAGTGATATCACCGTCGAAGAGGAAGATGTGTGAGTTAGCAGCTTTGACAATAGTGCCAGATTTAAGAGAAAGAATCATCGAGGAACAGAAAAGAGATGCAGATATCGAGAATTTGCGTCAGAAGCTGAAGGTCAAGCCAGTGGGAGAGTACAGAGAAGCACCTGACAGTGCGTTGTTATTCAGAGACAGAATGTTGGTGCCAACTAGTGAGGAATTAAGGAATGAGATTTTAAGTGAAGCTCACGATACGCCGTATACCGCTTACCCAGGAAGTACTAAAATGTATCAAGATTTGAAAACCAAGTACTGGTGGGATGGTATGAAGAAGGATGTAGCCTTATACGAGGAGAAATATTTGGTTTGTCAACAAGTTAAGGCATTACATCAACAGCTGTATGGAAAGTTGCAGCCGTTAGACATTCCGGAGTGGAAATGGGAACATATCACCATGGATTTCGTACCGGGTTACCGAGATCACAGAAAGGGAATACGGTGATATGGGTTATAGTGGATCGTCTAACGAAGAGTGCTCACTTTTTACCGATTAAGATATATTATGGATCAGATAAGCTAGCTTAGATATATGTCCGAGAGATAGTCAGATTGCACGGAGTGCCGAAATCTATCACGTCTGACAGAGATGCAAAGTTTACATCTCGATTTTGGATGAGTTTGCAACGTGAGTTGGGTACTTGCTTGAATTTTAGTACGGCGTTTCACCCACAATCGGATGGTCAATCCAAAAGGACAACTCAAACTCTCGAGGACATGCTGAGAACGGTGGTTTTAGACCAAGGAAGCAGTTGGGAGCTGATTTTGCCTTTGATCGAGTTTGCTTATAATAACAGTTATCAGGCAACAATCGGAATGGCTCCTTACGAGGCTTTGTATGGAAGGAAATGTCGTTTGCCTCTGTATTGGGATGAGGTAGGAGAACGAAGAGTGATTGGACCGGACACCATTAACGAGATGATTGAAATAGTTCGGCAAATTCGAGAGAGAATAAAAGAGGGCAAAGTAAGCAGAAGTCATATGCCGACTCTAGGAGGGCAGAGTTGTGTTTCGAAGTTGGGGATAAGGTTTTCCTCAAAGTTTCACCCTCAAGAGGAATAGTGCGCTTCGGGGTAAAAGGTAAACTGAGACCGCGCTATGTTGGACCGTATGAGATTTTGGAGCGTATTGGTCCAGTGGCGTACAGATTAGCACTACCACCGAGTATGGGTAATATTCATGGTGTGTTTCACGTGTCTCAGTTGAGGAAGTACGTCTATGATCCTAGACACGTGATTCGTCAAGAGAATGTAATTTTAAGTCCGGATCAACGATATGAAGAGCAGCCAGAGACTATATTGGATCGTAAGATGCAAGAGCTCATAAATAAGTCAATTACGCTCGTTAAGGTGCTTTGGAGACATCATGGAAGCGATGAAGCGGCATGGGAGCTTGAGGAGAAGATGAAAGAGAAGTATCCCGAACTTTTTGTAGTTATGTAAATTTTCGGGACAAAAATTTTATAAGGGTGAGGGGATGTAATACCCCGTGTGTATTTTGACATGTATAATGATTCAAGTTTAATAAAGTGAGCTGATGCGGTAAAAGTTCAATCACAATAAACTCTCAACCACACTCAAGAATAAAATATCAATCCGAGTTCTTCTCGCTTCGCCTACTAGAATACCGAGCTACTCAAGTGAAGTCTTATAGCTAAGCATGATTTCATCGTTGAGTAATTTCTAATCATCTAAACATGCAATTCAAATCTATGCTATCAATATAGGAAATACATGAATTTAAACAACAAAATTTAATCGAACAATCCTTCTCAATATGGTAAACCAAGACAATCACAATACTCAAGCTAGGAAGATAGGATGTTGAATTGAGTAGAGATACAATCAAATTTGGTTAATCATTGTTGCAAACATTATTTAATTCCTAGGAGATTGAGCAATCGACCCTACACTCGATAACCCCTTGTCTCGGCGAGCTACCGGTTGATGATCTAGAACTAGCAAACAGTCACGTTATTTAGCCCTAGACCACTCCAAATAGTTCGTCAATTATTGCCCTTCGACCTAGCACCGCACAGGGATTGGAACTAAAATCGTATGAATTAACACTAATCACGATGATTCCGCCCGCGTGTTGGCTGCAGCGTTCACGTCAACTACCTCCTTAGTTGGCTATTACCTACACCTAAGAGG
>JAPKLW010002091.1:45614-56680 GCA_026898455.1 Plectranthus barbatus
TAACCATAAACAAGCATGTTCACATATCCAAATACAGGTCATTTTACGCACGTATCATGAGCTAGTTCCAAATTTTGGGTGTAATTATTTCATGAGTTCAACTAAGGATTTAACTATTATTATGAGATTGGAAAGGAATTATACAAATAAAAAACTACCATGGTTTAATCGAATGATATGAATTATCATGTATTATGTGGAGAAGGAAAGTTTGAGGAAAATAAGATTAATTATGAAGTTATTGGAAATTATTCAAGTTATATGTATATGTTTATATACATAATACATATATTATATGAAGGGAGAGGGGTGTATATATAGGGTGAGAGTCATATTGCAAACTTTTTTCCACCTTATTGTATAACTTAGAGAGAGAAAGAGCAAACACTTCAAACCTCACCCCAAAACCCGTCGCATTTCCGGCCAAATTCCGGCAATCACCGGCAATCTCCGACCAAGCAAATCCCACCACTGTGTAGCTCTTTTTCCAAGCTTCAGTTTGAGTACTCGTGGGCTCCGAGAGGACGAGAAACGAGAGAGATATTGAAGAGAGAAGGTGAGGTGGGTTTTAATTTCAAATTTGAGTTTTTAAGATTTAAATCTTTTTATTCCGGCCATTAATCGATGTTTTGGTGCTAGATTCGTGTTCCCCATCGTGTAGGGAGCCTTCGAACGTTGAGAAACTCAAGTTTCATCGCCGGAATTCGCCTTCGCCGCCGTGAGAGGAGGACCTCCGGTGAGCGATTCTTCACTTCTGATTTTCTTCGTATTTTCGGTATTTTCTCATCATAATCGTGTTCTAGAGTGTCTAGGAAGCAAGAATATGTGATTGCATGTGAAATCAGTCGGAAAAATTGTGAAATACAGCGAGTTGCAGGTCTGTCTCCGGCGAAGCTCGCGGAGAAGACGACCTGTGTCGATTGACACAGGGGCTGAGGTTGAGGATGAGCTCGACAGCCCGTGTCGATCGACAGGGGTTCATGTCGATCGATACCGGGGCTGATCGATAAGGCAACACACTTGTGTCGATTGACAGAGATTTTAGTCGATCGACATAGTTGGTCAAGAAACTGTGTCGATCGACAGAAGTTATGTCGATCGACACAGAAGTCGATCCGAGTAGTGTGTCGATTGGGAAGAGCCTGTGTCGGCTGAGGGGTGTGTCGACCGACACAGATCCCTGTCGGTCGATACAGAGGCTTGAGAAAGAGATGCAATTTATGATTTATTTCAGTCTTAGTTCCTTTCGAGTCTTGTTTAATTACGATTAAGATATTACGGTCTTAGATCTTTCGTACTGACTTGGGTATTCCTAATTGATTGTAGGAGATTGAAAACGAGGACAGTTGAGCTCACTAGCAGAGAACATCTATTCTTAAAGCCGAATACGAGGTGGGAAACTATTTCAGTATAAAACTAAAATGCGTGTTTTCTTTTCAAAAAATGGGTTAAAACTATTTCTTTTAAATTGAGATTGCTATATGTTTTGGTGATATTGTATCTGTCCTCTGTCGATTCCCATCGACAGAGAGAATAACTAATGAGTTTAGAACCAGGTTTCCATAACTGCGCTAGAACTCACTTAGTGAACAGGGTTGTAGCCCCTTTGATATTGATTGGGTGAACCGTCCCCATGTTTTTGTTGGAATGAGGTGGAGTGTCCTCCAGTTGGATCCGGTGATTATTATATTTAAAAGATCGGGTCTCAAAATGGATTTTTGAGACTAGTGCACTTAGATGACAGTAGGTTGAGTGTGTTTACATTCCTAATTGATCATCGTAACTTGGAAGTCGGCCAACTTCCAATTACAAAACTGAAACAGATACGATAACATATAAATAGCACGTGCAAAATAAAATATTTTAGATAGCATGGTTCTTTTCAACAAAATCCCATGTCTATCTGCTTGAGTTGCATAACATTTTCTCATATATAATATATGTTTTCGGGCACATTTCTCATTGGGTACATTAGTACTCAGCCCCTCGTATTATTTCTAAAATACGCAGGTTGAGCGGCAAGGATGGGCGAGCAGGGGTGTAAACAGAGCAGTGAAAGATTTTGAAGACCACAGATCCTATGACATGCATCTTCATATGCATGTCACCATCACGCTACACACACTGTTGCACCGCACTCTGTTCTATCCTTCCCAAATTCTGAATACTGTTTGAGTACTTTTATTTTGGAACTGACTCGAAGTATTTGTTTATGTTATTAAATTATCTTTCCTGTTAATTAAAAGCCTTCCGCTTACTCATTTAAAGAGAGGAAATGTTTAGAAAAACCTGAAACATCAATGTAACGCGACCCCAAATTGGGAAGGTCAGTTGGGGGCGTTACAGTTACATAGTTTACTCCCACTAAACATGTGCAATAGAGATTTAGTTTTAAAATAATAAAATTATATTATTTTGGTACATTAAAAAATAATTTTAAATTAAGAGAATTATGATGTTTATAATTTTAAGAGAGAAAAATAGAACTATATGCACCAAATATAAGATATTCATATCAAAATTGATATGGAAAATATCTTAATTAATATAGAAAATCATAAATAAGGAAAATTCTCTAATCTTTAAGATTGAAACATAACTATTATTAATCTCAAATAATCTTGGAGAGATCTACTCCAAGGCAACCGCAGCAGAATGGACTGGCAGAACGTAGGAACAGGACGCTGAAAGAAGCGGTCCGGTCCATGCTGGCTGAGTCCGGCTTGGGACAGAGTTTCTGGGGAGAAGCGTTGGTGACTGCCTGCTATACTCAGAATAGAAGCGGGATCAACGACAGACTCCAGAAAACTCCCTACGAAGTGTATTTTGGTCGTAAGCCTTCTATAGCTCATCTTCGTGCATTCGGTTCACCATGTTATATCCATAATAATGGGAAGTCGAAGTTAAATGCTTTCTCGCCTAAGGCTGATGAGGGTGTGTTCGTCGGATATGGACATCCCTCTCACAAGGGCTATAGAGTATTTAACAAGACTACCCAGCTTGTGGAAATAACATGCAATGTTGTTTTTGATGAAGCTACTTTAGTGCGCAGGACCTTACGCCAACTGGCTGAAGATGTTCCTGAGGTCGAGGATGTCAGCGACCAGTTGGGCAGGAATTCTTCCGATGCTCAACCAACTGGTTCGACTAGACCTATGAATGGATCTTCACAACCAGTTCCCTCAGGTGCCCATCAGCAACCTGAGAGGGTCGGTGATGCAAATGACCTTGCTGAGACCTTACACTCAATCTCCCTGAGTGGATCTAGCAAAAATCAAGGGGGAATTCCGACTGGAATCTTTGAGCCAGAAGACAACGATGAACCAGCTGGAATGGAGATACCAGCTGATACTGACAACGTTGGTGAAGGTTCGGGAAATCAGTCAGACAGTGGAGCTGAGGAAGATGTTCCGACTGGCGAAGGTCAACCACCAGTTGAAATTCCAGTTCCGACTGGTGAAGGTCAACTGCCAGTTGCAGTTCCAGCTCCGACTGGTGAAAATGTGGAAGCACCAGTTATCAGGACAGAAGAACCTATTTCACAGCCGGCACCAGCAGTCGCTGGTCCTCCCAGATGGCTGAGGGATCACCCAACTGATGCTATTCTCGGTAATCCGGAAGGTTCTGTCCAGACTCGACACGGCAGTGCGCTCCTAAGTTGCTTTATTTCTCAAATGGAACCTACTTCCATAGGAGTTGCGCTAGAATCTGCTGATTGGATTAATGCCATGCAAGAGGAGCTTGCTGAATTCACTCGCAATAATGTTTGGGACTTGGTGGAGAGACCATCACATCAGTCAGTGATTGGCACCAAGTGGGTTTTCAAGAACAAGCGAGATGAGAATGGCACAGTGGTCAGAAATAAAGCTCGTTTAGTTGCCAAAGGTTACAGGCAGTGTGAAGGGATCGATTTCGATGAGACCTTCGCACCAGTTGCCAGAATGGAGGCGATACGGCTGTTCCTTGCGTATGCAGCATATCACGGCCTCACAGTATTCCAGATGGATGTGAAGAGCGCCTTCTTGAATGGCGAACTAAAAGAGGAGGTCTATGTTGAGCAACCTCCAGGCTTTGAAGTTGGCACCAAGGTGTACAAGCTGAGAAAGGCCCTGTATGGATTGAAACAGGCGCCCAGGGCTTGGTACGAAACGCTGTCACAATTCCTTATCAGCAATGGATTTCGGAAAGGGAAGATTGATAGAACTCTTTTCCTTCTCAAGGATGGAGGTGACATGCTGATGGTGCAGATCTATGTTGATGACATCATATTCGGATCAAGGAATATAACTCTCTGCGAGAAGTTTTCTCAACTGATGCAGACATCATTTCAGATGAGTATGATGGGCAAGTTAACATACTTTCTCGGACTCCAGGTCCAGCAGTCAGCTGATGGAATTTTTATCAGCCAGCGAAAGTATACGAAGGAGTTAATTCAGAAGTATTGCCCAGAGAAAACTAAGTCCCTTAGAATACCTATGAGCACCAGTTGTCAAATATTTCTTGATGAGCAAGGTGAATCAGTTGATCCTACAATCTACCGAGGAATTATTGGATCACTTCTCTATCTCACAGCCAGCAGACCCGACATCTCGTACTCAGTCGGAGTGTGTGCCAGATTTCAAGCCAATCCGAAAAAGTCACACATGGAAGCTGCAAAGAGGATAGTGAAATATCTGAAGGGGACTGAATCTCTTGGAATATGGTATCCCAGAAATGATGAGCTTACACTCATTGGATATTCAAATTCAGATTTTGCTGGATGCCGTATAGATCGAAAGAGTACCAGTGGTACGTGTCAGTTTCTAGGACACAAGCTAATCAGTTGGTTTAGCAAGAAGCAGCACTCAGTTGCTACATCTACCACTGAAGCTGAATATGTTGCCGCTGCTAGTTGCTGTGCTCAAATTATTTGGATCAAGAAACAACTGGAGGACTATGAAGTGGACACTGGCTGTGTTCCAATCTATTGCGACAACAACAGCGCTATGTGCATCACGAAGAATCCGGTTCACCATTCTAGAACCAAGCACATAGATATTCGACATCACTTCATACGTGATCATGTCGAGAAGAAGGATGTCATCGTGGACTACATCAGAACTGAAGATCAATTGGCTGACATCTTCACCAAGCCACTACCAGAAGCAAGATTCAAGGAGTTGTGCATCAAACTCGGTCTTCTAGAGATTGATGCGAGCCCAAGTGTTGAGGAAGAATGAGTCCCAGCTCTCATTCTGTTCTTGGTCTTCAGGAGGATGCTGATTACGACTAAGTCCAAGCTCTTAGTTGTTTTCATTCAAGTGGTATCTCTAGCTCACTGATGGTTACTACTGGCGGAACTTATCCCTCAATTGTCTAAGGAAATGAGTCCCAGCTCTCATTCCGACGTTGCCAGCACAAACCATCAGTTCAAGCGAAATTGGGTCCCAGCTCTCAATTTCAAGCGATGATAAGAAGTAGATTTCTTGAAGAGAAGATGACGCGGAATAAAATTGAGTCCAAGCTCTCAATTTTCTTATCCTTCGAGTTGTCAGCAGACAACTGGCGATTTCCTACGACTGACTCGGGTGCCAGTCGTAAGTACCAGTTGTCAACTGGTAAGGAGGCCATGCTGACAGGGGGAAGTATTCAACTGGCATATAACTGTTGACCAGTTATACTACTGATGACCAGTTGAGTCCCAGCTGTATCAGAAAAGGCGGGATTGTTCAAATCCAACTTGCGTGTAAAGCCCTCAGAATTCAATGCGGCATTTAATGCCACATTTAATGTGCACAGTGTCTGCGCAGTCCGACGCTTGGGTGCCACCAATCGCTGCGTGCCACGTCAGCCCCACGGCGTAGCCCACGTCAGCACGACCGCGCACGTCGCACAGGGAACCGGGCCTGCTGATGACCGTAGATTCTGACTTGCTGAGAATTCATCCCGGTCGTTTAATCTTGCATGGCCCCAAGTATAAATACCCGATCACTTCCTTCGGGTTAACCTTTATGTTTCCCTACTTTCAGAACCCTACCTTCAAAATTCTCTCATCTTCCCTTGAGATTTTCTGAAACTTGAACATTTTCTGAAGTCATGGCATCATCTTCTCAACCTCCAGCTGACAACCCTACATCTACATCATCTCAGCCTGGTTCGCCAGACCTACCCCTCGCAGAAGCCCATATGCCAACATATACTGGCATAGTGAAGATTGAAGATGTCGATTACACATATCCATTCGCCCGACTGGTTCAGTTGAACAGGCCGGCGACCAGGGGACAGCTCTCAAACGCGCAGGTTAGGGCTGCTCAGGTCCAGAAAGAGAAAATATTGAATGCGAAATTGGCCCTGAAAAATTTCGGGGAGGAGCTGATGGAGATGATTGACCGAGAAGATCTCCGACAGTACCTGACGGCGACACCCCAAACTTTTCATCCACACATGGTAGCCGAGTTCTACGCTCGGGCCGTGATAGCTGACGACAGGAAGTCTTTCACAACTTCCGTTTTTGGTCACCTGATCACCGTCACTGCGGAATACCTCGCCGATCTCTTCGGACTGAGGAATGAAGAAGAAGAAGTGGCCACGTATCTTCAGGATGATACGGTGGAATTCCGGAGGAGGTGGGCGCAGTGGAAGAAGCCAGAAGTCACCGCCTTCCGGACTGGCATGAAGAAGTCCGAGATGGAGGAGTACTGGCAAATGGTGTGCGATATTGTGGTTCGCATGCTGCAATGCGAAGTCGGCTCGTACGCCGAGTTGAGCCTGCGGAAGTTCTCCGTGATGTGTGCCCTGGTGGATGGAATTCAGGGTAACTGGGCCGAATTTTTCTTTGGCCGGTTGCTGGAGAATGTGGCGCGGAACATCATCGTGCCAACGGAAGGGAGATTTGCCCACGCCGTATCCTTCGGGCTGAGGATCAGCCACATCCTGGAGATGGAATTGGGTGATGGCGTGGATCAGGGGGAACAGCTGGTTGGTTCCGACTTCATACCAGCCACGAAGGCGAAGCTGCCTCACCCAGATTACAAGAAGCCACGAAGGCTGAAAGGGAAGTCAGCAGTGGACCCTGCTGAGGTCGTTTCTGAGGAGGACTCAGAAGACCTGGGAGAGCAAGTGCCAGCTGTGGCTCTCCCACTGACTGATGAGGCAAGAGCTCAGTTGAAGAGAAAGCTGGAGACGGAGTCTCTCTTCGAAACCATGGAAGGCGCGGTGGCTGAGGCGACTGGTGTCCACCCACGGGACGTACAATTGGTACCAGTCACCAAGAAGCCATCCCACAAGAAGCCCAAGACCTCCCAGCACCAGCAGCCACCATCAGCTGTTGCATATGACCCTGAGTCTGGGAAGATCTCCATCCCAGTCAAGAAGTCCGTCTTGGGACTGACTGAGGAGGAGACCCTCGAAAGGATGACTCGCAAGAGGAAGCGAATCCAGACCAGAGCTCAGAAGCTGGTGGAGCAGGCGAAGAAGGAGCAGCAAGCCTCCATAGTCAGGAAGAAGCAGGCCCAGGCAAGGCTGAAGGCCTTGGCCGACCAGCAGAAGAGGGAGGCGGAGCTGGCAGCCAGGGATGAGAGGTTTGCCAAGATAAAGGCAGAGACAGAGGCCAGGCGCCAGGCAGAGCTGGCTGAACAGATGAGACTGGCGGCCAAGGGCAAAGGAAAAGCGCTCGAAATCTCAAGTGCCGGCCGACCAGCACCAGCCCCACCAGGCGAGCTCCTACCAGAAGAAACATTTGAACGCCTGCTGGCGATGGGTGCTGACGAAGACATTATGTCTATCGTGGACCAGTACCAGGAGAAAGAGGAAGCTACTGGTGGAGGTGAGGACGTCCCACTGGCTGCGCAAGGGGAAGCCAGTGGAGGAGCTGCAGAAGACCCACTGGCCGCGCAAGGGGGTGCCAGTGGAGTAGAAGAAGAGCGGGCGACCACCCCGGTACAACTGGCGAGCTTCTCGGATGTCAGTTCTGAATCCGAGGATGAAGAGGAACCAAGGGCTGAGGAGCCAGAGCAGGAGCCAGCTGCGGAGGTGAGTCATTACTCAATGGTGCAGAGGATGGAGCCAAGGGATCTGTTCCCAGACATTGATGATAAGGCTCATCATCCTGCCAGTCGCCCCCGATCCACAGATGCCTCGACATCAACTTCCGGGCGACCAGCAGCATTCTCTACACCACCAGTTAGGCGTGCACGAACTGAAAGGCGCCCTTATATGCTCTGCATCCAAGAGCATCAACTGGTTGATGAGGATACCTTCCAGGCTCGAGTGACAGGGGTGCACCGGTGGGAGCAGCGCGGGGAGATGGCTTTTTATAACTCAAGAGTGCCAGAGCCATCTGCATTCAACATCATACCCTTCAGCGGACTCCCACACCAGTCGGTCTATGCCTCCAGAATCACTGACTGGTGCCTGCCCCTGCAGCCAGTGGAATATTACAATTCCACTCTCTATGAGTATGCTGAGAACATCACGGTGGAGGTGGAAAATGCCGTCAATGACGAGATGATATCCAGCTACCGTAGACTCTGGAGGGTGGATCCGGAACTATGTCTGGAGTTCCGGAGATGGCGGATTTTTGATCGATGCCAGCGCCTGCTGACTGTGGAGAAGCGGGCAGTTCTCTATGCCAGGCTGGGTCTTGGCTACTGGAGAGCGGAGGAGGAGTGGGCTAATGCTTTCATGGGCACTGATCCTGAGTACCCCCAGCAGCTGTCTACAAGGAGGATCAAGCGACGCTTGCTGAAAATTGCAGAGTATAGGCAGCTGACTGGAAGCTCCGGCCTCCCGCCACGGAAAAAGGTCAAGTTACCTTTCCTCCAGTTCCGAGTCACCAGTCGGGGGTACCAGCTGACGTACGCGCTCCGACGCCTCAACGTGCTGGTTACCCTCCCGAGGATCCCTCCCTATCATGCTATCCTGTTCGACATGGCTGCCTGCGCCTTGCTGGTAGACCACATTGTGGAGGAGGATCCTTCTAGTGGTTTGTGGCTGACCCTTGCCGTCCCTCCTGTTCCTATTGTCTCGGGCGATCTCGTCCCTGATCATATGGACTGGCAAGTGGTGGATTTCACAGCCCCACCCGTTTTTGACGAAGTCCAGCCAGCTCCAGCTGGGGTGCCAGTAGCAGAGCCAGCAGCTGCTGTATCAGCCGAGGAGTCAGCAGCAGCTGATGCACCAGTCTTGGAGCCAGCAGCAGCACCAGCGGAGGAGCCAGCCCCGATGGAAATATCAACTGCATCTGAACCAGCAGCGGCTCCTTCCGCAACTGATGCACCTTCCTCTTCCCTTGAAGTATCAGCACAGCCAATCTCCGAGATCCATCCCCCTGCGCAGCTTCTTGCAATCATTGATGCCAGGATGGACCAGCGCTTCGCCCGCTTCCAAATCTAGATAACTCAACAAATGGAGTCATTCACCGCTGGAGTGTCCTCCTTTTTGGCGCGGATCCAAGAGGGGGAAAGTGCGCGAGCACGTGCTGAGGCTGAGAGAGCCCGTCTTGCCGAAGAAGAGAGGAGGATTGCTGCTGAGGAAAGGGAGAAGAGCAGACAAGATATGGCAGTGCTCACTGAGATCCTGAGGTCCTTAACCAGCAGAACTCAATCACCAGGATCATCTTCTCAGCCATAGTCTAGCTTCTTCATTTTGATGTAAGTATTTGTATCTCTAGACTAGTCAGTTTTCTATCCTGTACTTGTAACTGCAACATATTAATGGATTGACTACTGACAAGTTGATGACAATTCCTCATTGTCCAACAAATTGTCTGAGTATTTACTTACCAGCTGAACTTACACTTCCAGTGTAATCAGCACCAGCACTCGTATCACACACTTTAAATCTTTTTGCTCTAATTTCAATTCTCATATTTTAAACGAGCAATATCCCTCTTTGTTTGAGGGGGAAGATTTTAGTTAGAGCTGATGTGAGGAAGTGGTTTCATGGGTTTAGATCTGATAGGTTTATTTTGTAAAACCCTGAAATAATTTGTAACTTTCCTCATCAGCTGAGTGCTCGCTGGTTAGGCTTTGATCGCACCAAAAAGGGGGAAATTGTTGGGAAATTTGGCTAAGTTTCCTCTCCCCAGTAGCTACTTGTTTAGATTCTAGTTTGGTGTTTTGGTGGATCAAATCCTAAGTCCTACCAGCGTCAGTTGTCTCTAGATAGCTCTAGATCTCAAATGTAAAGTCCTGTTTAGGTCTTTTGAGTTGTAAGTCGCAGCTGATCAAGACTCATGCTGGCTACTGTTCACCAGCATGGGATGTACTTACCAGTTGAGAAAAGTCTCACCAGCAAGCGACTGACAAGACTCGTGCTGACACTGTTCATCAGCATGAGAAGAGCTAATGACTGGTCACTGTTCACCAGTTGGGAAGGTTTTCATCAGCAAGGAGCTGACAAAACTCACCAGCAGAATAGATGTTCTCACTGACACTGTTCACCAGCGGTGAAGCCACCAGTCATGGGAGATTCCAAGAGTTAACATCAGACAAATTGGTAGACTTAGATTGTGCCAGCGCAAAGTCACCAGCAGAGACTGCCAGCACAAGATCACCAGCATGTTCTACCATTCGGATGTTACCAGCAGAATTCAAGATTCGCTCTCCCAGAGTCTTAGAGACAAAAAGAAGATTCGTCTGAGGAATAAACTGACAAAGCATGACTTTAAGGGAGGATACCTTAAAGTCTATCAGTTCAAGACACCAGTTCCGATTCCTCGTACTGACGAATAGTGCCGTTCTGACATAAAGAGATCAATGTCAGATAAAGTGGACAAAAGCATGGCGCTTTCCGGAAATTCCTACCTGCCGCCGTCAGAAGGACATGGGAGGACAGAGACCTTTTCCGGATGAGTCCAAACGGCTAGAAATTTAAATGGGATCCTGCGTCTATAAATAGGTCGGAACTACCAATATTTAAGACGCTTGCTTCCCAACATTCAATACTCTAGACCTACCGAAAGACTCAGAATTTATTACGCTCAAGCAAGCAAGCAGAACTCTTTCGAGGCCTCTCTAAAGGCTATCCGTGTGTTGATTTACTCAAACACGAGACTTCAAGCTTCCAGCTTGTAAGTTATTGATCTC
>JAPKLW010002091.1:57080-72266 GCA_026898455.1 Plectranthus barbatus
ATAGGCAGCTGACTGGAAGCTCCGGCCTCCCGCCACGGAAAAAGGTCAAGTTACCTTTCCTCCAGTTCCGAGTCACCAGTCGGGGGTACCAGCTGACGTACGCGCTCCGACGCCTCAACGTGCTGGTTACCCTCCCGAGGATCCCTCCCTATCATGCTATCCTGTTCGACATGGCTGCCTGCGCCTTGCTGGTAGACCACATTGTGGAGGAGGATCCTTCTAGTGGTTTGTGGCTGACCCTTGCCGTCCCTCCTGTTCCTATTGTCTCGGGCGATCTCGTCCCTGATCATATGGACTGGCAAGTGGTGGATTTCACAGCCCCACCCGTTTTTGACGAAGTCCAGCCAGCTCCAGCTGGGGTGCCAGTAGCAGAGCCAGCAGCTGCTGTATCAGCCGAGGAGTCAGCAGCAGCTGATGCACCAGTCTTGGAGCCAGCAGCAGCACCAGCGGAGGAGCCAGCCCCGATGGAAATATCAACTGCATCTGAACCAGCAGCGGCTCCTTCCGCAACTGATGCACCTTCCTCTTCCCTTGAAGTATCAGCACAGCCAATCTCCGAGATCCATCCCCCTGCGCAGCTTCTTGCAATCATTGATGCCAGGATGGACCAGCGCTTCGCCCGCTTCCAAATCTAGATAACTCAACAAATGGAGTCATTCACCGCTGGAGTGTCCTCCTTTTTGGCGCGGATCCAAGAGGGGGAAAGTGCGCGAGCACGTGCTGAGGCTGAGAGAGCCCGTCTTGCCGAAGAAGAGAGGAGGATTGCTGCTGAGGAAAGGGAGAAGAGCAGACAAGATATGGCAGTGCTCACTGAGATCCTGAGGTCCTTAACCAGCAGAACTCAATCACCAGGATCATCTTCTCAGCCATAGTCTAGCTTCTTCATTTTGATGTAAGTATTTGTATCTCTAGACTAGTCAGTTTTCTATCCTGTACTTGTAACTGCAACATATTAATGGATTGACTACTGACAAGTTGATGACAATTCCTCATTGTCCAACAAATTGTCTGAGTATTTACTTACCAGCTGAACTTACACTTCCAGTGTAATCAGCACCAGCACTCGTATCACACACTTTAAATCTTTTTGCTCTAATTTCAATTCTCATATTTTAAACGAGCAATATCCCTCTTTGTTTGAGGGGGAAGATTTTAGTTAGAGCTGATGTGAGGAAGTGGTTTCATGGGTTTAGATCTGATAGGTTTATTTTGTAAAACCCTGAAATAATTTGTAACTTTCCTCATCAGCTGAGTGCTCGCTGGTTAGGCTTTGATCGCACCAAAAAGGGGGAAATTGTTGGGAAATTTGGCTAAGTTTCCTCTCCCCAGTAGCTACTTGTTTAGATTCTAGTTTGGTGTTTTGGTGGATCAAATCCTAAGTCCTACCAGCGTCAGTTGTCTCTAGATAGCTCTAGATCTCAAATGTAAAGTCCTGTTTAGGTCTTTTGAGTTGTAAGTCGCAGCTGATCAAGACTCATGCTGGCTACTGTTCACCAGCATGGGATGTACTTACCAGTTGAGAAAAGTCTCACCAGCAAGCGACTGACAAGACTCGTGCTGACACTGTTCATCAGCATGAGAAGAGCTAATGACTGGTCACTGTTCACCAGTTGGGAAGGTTTTCATCAGCAAGGAGCTGACAAAACTCACCAGCAGAATAGATGTTCTCACTGACACTGTTCACCAGCGGTGAAGCCACCAGTCATGGGAGATTCCAAGAGTTAACATCAGACAAATTGGTAGACTTAGATTGTGCCAGCGCAAAGTCACCAGCAGAGACTGCCAGCACAAGATCACCAGCATGTTCTACCATTCGGATGTTACCAGCAGAATTCAAGATTCGCTCTCCCAGAGTCTTAGAGACAAAAAGAAGATTCGTCTGAGGAATAAACTGACAAAGCATGACTTTAAGGGAGGATACCTTAAAGTCTATCAGTTCAAGACACCAGTTCCGATTCCTCGTACTGACGAATAGTGCCGTTCTGACATAAAGAGATCAATGTCAGATAAAGTGGACAAAAGCATGGCGCTTTCCGGAAATTCCTACCTGCCGCCGTCAGAAGGACATGGGAGGACAGAGACCTTTTCCGGATGAGTCCAAACGGCTAGAAATTTAAATGGGATCCTGCGTCTATAAATAGGTCGGAACTACCAATATTTAAGACGCTTGCTTCCCAACATTCAATACTCTAGACCTACCGAAAGACTCAGAATTTATTACGCTCAAGCAAGCAAGCAGAACTCTTTCGAGGCCTCTCTAAAGGCTATCCGTGTGTTGATTTACTCAAACACGAGACTTCAAGCTTCCAGCTTGTAAGTTATTGATCTCGTTGGTGTTCTTTCTCTTCTGAGGAAGTTCACAGCAGCTCTTGTGCCAGCCAGCACTTGAGTTATTACGGGCTTTTTGCCGTATTGAGAAGACACGTTCTTGGGAGAACTAAACACCCAGTGAAGCTGTGGAGGTTGAAGTGACGTGCTCGCACTCTACCAGCTGATCAGAGTTGAAGAAGGACAAGGCCGGGAGCGGTTGATCTAGTGAACTGGTGGACGAGGCATTCACCAGCTAGAGATAGATCGTAGGACGCTTGTACCCGATTACTCTTAGTGAAATTTCCAGTGCTACGACTGGAGAGTGGACGTAGATCAGTTGATCGAACCACTATAAATCCTTTGTCTTTTATCAGCTTTCTGCATTTCATACTGATTTAAAACCCAGCACCCAAGTGCTGGTGTATATCTGAAAACTGATATAACTGTGCAAACAAGGCTAAAAACATTCAAAGTCTTGAGCTACCAGCTGACGAGCCAGTTGCCAGTCAGCTGAGTACTCAGAGTGCCAGTTGACTTACCAGCTGACAAGGTCCCAGTCAGCTGAGTAACCAGCAGAGAGCAAGAAACGAACTAACACATTTTCCGCTGCCAAGTTATACCCTGATAATCCGGGACCAACATTTATAAATGTATTTATGTTATTATTATCATCATTATCATTTTCTTTATATGTTGTATTAATGTATTATTATTATATTTATTTTGTTTAAAAAGAAAAGAGAAATTATTATTTAAATTTCTTAATAATTTAGTTTATTTATTTGAATAGCGTACATGATTTAATCGGTTAAGGTTTAGGTGCGACTTAGATGGAGTTGTTGGTTTGATCATGAGTCTTGAATGGAATTTGCTTAGATAACCCGTCCTAATTCGTCTATATTGTGTTGTTTGACCATGAAGGAAGTGGAAAGGAAGTTTGGGACCACCACTACACACGTTAGCAACATCCGAATTTTGTAAGCAGCAAAGGTGGGGATTATTTCAATTAAAAGTATAAAATGCCTTTTGAGCTATTGCTCAAGTTTTCAAAATGAGTATGGCAAAATGATTTGTTTTAAAACTAATTGCTATGCGAAACCATTTTTGTGCTATCGTATCCATCCTCTATTGATATACTGTCTTCAGGGAGGTTCAGTTAGGGAGATCGGAACCAGGTAAATGAAAAACCTGAGCTTAAATCTCATTAAATTATGTTCTGTTGAGTTATTAACTCTATCTGTGGTAGTTTAGCTGACGTGCTAATACATTGGGTAGAAATAAGGATGGATTCTGTAATCGATCGGGTCTCAAGGTAATTTTGAGGCTAGTGCACTACTTGGTGATAGTGGGTAGAGTGGTTCGTCCATTCCCAACTACTCATCGTAACATGGGAATGGGCCAGTTTCCTGTTACAAATACGGTAAATGGATATGATAACATATTAGATAGTTGCAGCAAAATAAAACATTTTTGATAACACGAATAATTTAAATAAAATCCCGTGATTGTCTGTATGAGTTGCATAGCTTTCATATTTACAAGTTAGTGTTTTTGGCATATTTCCACTGAGTGCTTTTGTACTCAGCCCTCGTATTATTTCTAAAATAAGCAGGTTAGCTACCAGGATGGAGGGACAAAGGTGTGAGACGAGCAACTGTTTGAAAACCGATCCTGAGATATGCATCATTACAAGCATATCTCCATTACGTTCACACCGCTGCACCATACTTTTGGATCTTTCAAATTCAAGCTTTTGTATATTAATTCTTTTTCAAAATGTCTTTTTGCTTAAGTTACTGCTAACCTTTACAGCATCTTTTGACATAAAATTATGATGGTGATTTCTTCTAAACCTTGATTATGCTCTTTAAAGTTAGGATTTTCAATGTTATTTAGTAAATCTTTGAAAATTTCTCCACCACTACTGTAGTGTGCCCAATTTTTCAAGTTAATCAATTTGGGGCGTTACAGAAGTGGTATCAAAGCAACAGGTTTTGGTTTTCTAAAAAGAGTAAAAAAATCTGAATATTGCATTTTGAGATTTGAAAGTTCATTTTAATAAAATACGCTCGTACTTTACACTCTGGTCCATCCTGTGCAGCCTGAGAGGTTTATTTTAAAATTTTGAAAATTTTGAAAATTTTTAAATTATTTGGTTTTATGTTCACTCAAGCATATTGGATTTAAAGAAATTTTGGAAAAGTTTTAGTATGTTATACATGATGAATAGTAAATTGGAAATTTGATTAGAGGTGTGATGGAGGAAGTGATTATGTGGTGGAATGTCTAGTATGGGTAAATGAAAAAAATATTAGTTATCTTTGGTTATTTTGAATAAAGGAATTTGGTTGAAAATTTGTTGGTATAAACTGTTGAAATTTGATTTTGGGTATGCAGACAATGAAAATTTTGAAATTTTAAGAATAAAGATGTGTTAAAGTGTGGGTGGAATTGTGTCCATAGAAGAAAGTACTAGTTCATGTTGAGATTTTGTAAGAGTAAGGTTGAATGAGTTGGTTTTGTGGGTGTTTTAGAGAGTGAAGCAATATAATACTATAGTTGATTGTTTAGTACTGACCATTTACTTGGTGTGACAGATGACTTCACCTGTAGATCCGAGGGTTTGTCGGTTCCATGCTCATCCTCCATTTCCGGAGGAGGGGTTGGCTTCCGCCTTGGTAGCATACCTGAACTAGTGGGAGGAATTAAAGACTTTAGGGGTGACCGACTTTGAAGCCATCGAGCGAACCGTAGACTTGGTCCCAGCTAGGTGGATGCGTTGGACTCTGGAACTGGCGGCTACCTATAGTTACTTTTGTACAGGTACTCACCAATATATTGGAGACTTCCAAGCCTTTTTGGGAGAACTGACGCGGAGGGTGATTTCTGTGGGTTATCCACCGGCCTCGGACCCTCGCAAGACTCATTTGGTATCCTCGATAACTCAGGCTTTGTCCCAGAGGACCCAACCACCCCGACCACCTTCCCAGCCACCAGCCCCCTCATCGGCCTATGCAAACAGTGGAGCACATATCCCTCAGGGATTCTTTAACTTCTCGGCCCCACCACCGCCACATGTCCAGATTCCACCCCCACGTTATGTCGTGGGAACAAGCTACACAGGTACAACTAGAGCTCCTAATGAGATTGGGAGTGAATTATAGGATTCCCTTGGAACTGGAGCTTACGGGACAACTTGTGCACCCATTTACATCCTTAGTGACTTTGATAATGATGGGAGTTGGTACCGATCGGCCAGGGGTAATTCGTCAGTGGGGAACGATGATGACGGTGAGGATCCGTCTGAGGGATCCTATTGAGAGCTTGGAGATGGTGTTGGGTTCTTGTTTTGCTGCTTGATGATGTTGGTTTGTTTTATGTTGGAATAATTCTTTTATTTTGGTTGTCGTTGAAGACTTAAATTGCAGGTTTTGAGATTGTTGTTTTTGTTAGTTGCTAGTTATTGTGATGTGAAGTCGAAGCGTTCCGAAGATGAATGAATAAAACATGTTTTGATATGAGTTTTATGCGTATTTTAATTTTAATATTTATGTTATGAAGTGATATCGATCGTGATTGGATGTGTTGACTTAAGAATGGTTACTATTCGATTAAAGTGTATTTATATCGTAACCAACCATTTATGACGTCGCAGAATGCCTGATAACTTTGAAATTGTTGGACGAGGACGTGGTGGAGGTCGAGGCAGGGGTAGAGGTAGAGGAAGAGCCGAACCTTACAACCATCAAGAAGCCCCTATTCCCGGAGAAGTACCCGTCCATAATATTTTTCCCGAGTGCGAAGCAACCTCAGATGAAAACAACATTAATAACCAAGGACCAAGGCAACAACCAGAGCAAGCACTAGCTGTTAGTGCCTTTCAACTAGTTGAAACCTTTGGAAAACAGCAACCTCCAACCTTTGATGGTACCGGAAATCCCGAGGCTGCAGAGGAATGGGTACGTGAACTAGAGAAAAACTTCTAGCATATGCAGTGCTCGGAATCTGAAAAAAGTAAACTGCATGGTATATCAATTGAAAGGGAAAGCTGATAGGTGGTGGGAAACCTATATCAAATCTTTGACGCCTGCCGCTCGACAACAGTTGGATTGGGAGAGTTTCAAGGTGGCATTGTATGAGAAATTTGTGCTAAAACAGTATCGAAAGGATAGAGAAGTGGAATTTTTCTTACTAGAGCGAGGGAAGATGACAGTGGAGGAATATTAGACAAAATTTAGTGAATTAATGAGGCACGCTCCCCAGCAAGTAGACACGCTAGAAAAGATGGCTGACAAATTCTGAGATGGACTGAGGGAAGAAATCCGTACTCAACTATCTACACTTTTTGATTCGGATTCTCAAGGAGTGTTAAGTAAAGCGCTTGACGTGGAGGCATCCAAGAATAAGAAGGCACTATCGACATGGGGTTTTCAGGAGCCCCAATCATCCTCTGCTGCACCAAAGAGGATACGGGAAGAAGGTTCACGGTAACAGTATCAGGGAACAGATAACCCGAAGCGTCAGAATCAAGGAAACTACCAGAATAATCAAGGATGCAACTTCGGTCAGCCTAACAGAAGGTACGAAGGGACAACAGCCCCAAGACAGGAGAAACGAGAAGTGACAATTCCTCAGTGTAATAAATTCAAGAAGAAGCACTAAGGAAGGTGTCATATTGCTGAAGGTATGTGCTTTAAATGTGGAGGATCGAGACATTTTGCCTGACAGTGTCTTTCTAATCAGATGGGGACAGAAAATAGGCAGGGAAACCAAAGGCCGAAAATCAGCAGTTAAGAGCAATCCGAGGAGAGCGTCAGCCAGGGAGAGGAGCTAGCGAAAATCGTCAAAGAGGTAGACAAGACAGACGATCTCCACCTCGCCAACAGGAAGAAGATCAACAGCCTCGGAGGGCTGGAGCCTATGCTCTGGAAGGCAACAAGGATGAAGGTAACCTGGCAGGTATGTGTGTTATTAATAATATACTTGTCATGGTTCTATTTGATACCAATGCATCGCATACATTTATATCATCTGCATGTGTTGAAGTAGTTGGACTTAAGGTAGAAACTAATAAGCAGAAGTTGGAGGTAGCTATGCCTCCAGGAGTGACGATTACTACTACCTTAATATATCGTAACTTGGAAATCATGGAAGATGATCTTAACATAAATGTAGCAGAACTAAATGTTCTGGATATACATGACGTAGATGTAATCCTAGGCATGGATTGGTTGTCAGAGAATAGGGCAACGATCTTGTGTTGTGAGAGGAAAGTTATCATTCCGCACATAAAAGATAAGGAGATGTATGTCTATGGATTTAAAAGGAATCAAAGGGTGCCAGTTATCTCATCCCTCCAAGCTTTAAGGATGATACACAGGGTTGAAAATCAAGCATTTTAATATACCTGGAGGAGGAAGAAAAACCAAAATTAAAGGTACAAGATGTACCAGTAGTCAGAGAATTTGAAGATGTTTTTCCAGAGGAACTACCTGATTTACCACCAGACAGACAGGTAGAGTTCACGATAGATTTGGAATCGGGGACAGCTCCGATTTTAAAAGAACCCTATCGTATGGCTCTGAAGGAGTTACAAGAACTAAAGGTGCAACTACAAGAGCTTCTGGACATGGGTTTCATCCGACCAAGTGTGTCACCTTAGGGAGATTCTATTTTATTTGTCAAGAAGAAGGATGAATCGATGAGGATGTGCATTGATTATCGAGAGCTTAATAAACTGACCTTGAAGAACAGATATCTCTTACCCAGAATCGATGACCTGTTCAATCAGCTTAAAGGAGCAAGCATGTTCTCAAAGATTGATCTTCAGTCAGGATATCATCAACTAAGGATTCGAAAAGAAGATATACTAAAGATGACATTCAGAATAAGGTACGGTCATTATGAGTTCATAGTTATGCCGTTTGGACTTACAAATGCTCCAGCAGTGTTCATGGACCTAATGAATAGGGTATTTCATCCATACTTAGACAACTTTGTGTTGGTGTTCATTGATGATATACTTATATACTCGAAGACTGAAGGAGAGCATGAGCAATATTTAAGGACGATTTTGCAAATGCTCAGGAATGAGAAGCTTTACGCTAAATTCAGTAAGTGTGAATTTTGGCTTAAGGAGGTAACAATTTTTGGGTCATGTTGTGTCAGCAGATGGAATCAAGGTGGATCTTGCCAAAATCCAGACAGTGGTAGAATGGAAGTCACCCACTATGCCGAATGAAATAAGAAGTTTTCTTGGTTTGGCTGGATACTATAGAAGATTCATAGATGGATTCTCGAAAGTCGCAAAACCTATGACACAATTATTGCAGAAAGGAATCAAATTTGAATGGACCCAAGAATCTGAGGAAAGTTTTCAAAAATTAAAACAACTCCTGACGACTGCGCCAGTTTTGGCAGTCCCTGAGGCAGATAAGAACTATGAAGTGTATACGGACGCGTCCAAGAATGGGTTGGGATGCATGTTGATGCAGGACGGAAAGGTAATAGCCTACGCATCAAGACAATTAAGACCCCATGAAATGAACTACCTAACTTATGATCTAGAATTAGCAGCTGTAGTTCATGCTTTGAAGATATGGAGACACCATCTGTATGGTGTTAAATGTGCTATATTCACAGATCATAAGAGCTTGAGATATTTCTTCGAGCAGAAGAATCTAAATATGAGACAAAGGAGATGGCTCGAACTGGTTAATGATTATGACCTGACGATTAATTATCATCCTAGCAAGGCGAATTTTGTAGCTGATGCCTTGAGTCAGAAGGGAGTAGCACAATTGGGATGTATGCTCACTAAGGAGAATGAGTTAATCAAAGATTTTGAAAGGCTTAACCTTGAAGTAATCTCAACCTCAGAAAGAAGAAGCTGTGATTTAGCTACTTTGAGTGTAGTACCAGATTTAAGAGTTGGGAGTCAATTATACTTCTAATCGACTTTGCTTATAACAACAACTATCAAGCAACGATAGGAATGGCTCCATATGAAGCGTTACATGGCCGGAAATGCAGATCTCCGTTTTACTGGGATGAAGTGGGAGAACAACGAGTTCTTAGCCCAGAAGCAATCGACAAAATGATTGAAATTGTTCGCCAAATCTGAGATAGAATAAAAGAAGAGACATAAATCATATGCTGACTTGAGCAGAACTGAGCTGCAGTTTGAAGAAGGTGACAAGGTATTTTTGAAAGTCTCACCTTCGAAGGGCATAATAAGCATTGGATTTAGGGGAAAACTACGACCACATTTCATAGGACCCTATGAAATTTTAGAACGAGTGGGCCCAGTAGCCTATCGTCTCGCTTTCGCTCCAAATATGGGAAATGTACATAATGTGTTTCATGTGTCTCAGCTGAGGAAATGTGTCTATGACCCTAGACACGTGATCCGACAGGAAGAGATTATTTTGAGCTCGGACTTGCATTATGAAGAGCAGTCAGAAACAAATCTAGACCGAAAGATCCAAGAATTAAGGAATAAGTCAATTCCTCTTGTTAAAGTGTTGTGGAGACACCATGGGCAAGAAGAAGCGACATAGGAGTTAGAGGAGAAAATGAGGGATAAATACCCCGAGTTTTTTTAAGAACCTTAGCAAATTTCGCGACAAAATTTTTGTAAGGTGGGGAGAATGTAATATCCCGAGGTTAATTAAACTAATTAATCGCTTAATTATTTCAATAAAATATTTTCCTTCTCAAATTGCAATAATATTACTATTATTGTTTAATATTAGCAAGAATACCTTTAAAATTCATAACTCGTGTTCGGAAGGTCCATTTCCTAAACGAGCTAGGAAAAATGCTCGGAATAAAATATAGATGAATACAAATTGATCATACTAATTTTCAAAAATCCGTAAGGAGAGTTACTAATTTAGAAGATTAAGATATGAATATTTTGAAATTTAGAAATTGATTTATCTTAATTAATTAGGATTTTTGGAAATTGGGGTGATGACACATGGGGAGATGAGGTGTCATGGTGCATGAGAAGTTGTGGACACCTCACTTTGTAAGGGGTGGTGGAAATTGGGATTTTGCATCAAAGACAAAAGTGGAAAATGCAATAAAAGTTCACCCATTTCTATCATCTCTCTTCCGTCACCCTGCCACCCCACGTTTTTGCCAGCCTTCTTTCCGACGACGTTCTGACCGACTCCGTCACCGTCGTTTCGAAGCTCATACTACGAGGAAGAAATAGAGATCGAGAACGCACGAAGCCATCGACTATAGATGGAGTTACACACCTGAAAAGGTAGGCCGTTCATTCCGATAATTTTCCAGAATTGATGTTTCAAATTCGTATGAGCAGAGTTATAATCGAAATTTGACTTGCATTTTTGTACTTCTTGTGTCATAGGGAGTTTATAGACGCATAGAGATCGAAGGTTAGATGCCTGAAAACCAGCCGCCGCCGCAGGGAAGAATTTTCCGGTGAGCGTCGCTCATTTCGATTTTCTGATGTGTTTTCGATGTTAGAGCATGTTTACGTGATCTTTAGTTGGTAGGGAGCATGCTAGTATGAATTTATGGTCTTATTTGTCAGTAAACTGGGAGAGAAACGGAGTTGCAGGTGAAGCGCGCTCACATCGGGGAAGATGACGTGTGTCGACGTGCTTCCACCAACAGGGAGGGCGTCGGTCGAAGCGGAAGTCGACACTGCTCCGGTTGTGTTTATCATGTTTCTCTGTATATATATGTATATATATATGCGTGCGTGTAGTTGTTTTACAAGGAAAAAGATGAAGTTTTCATTCTCTCTCTCCTCTATCTATATATATATATATAATATGTTTGAAAAGAAAATAATTTATTTTATCTCTCCTTTGTATACATAGATGTGTGTATATATATTTCCTTGTATATAGATATATGTACCTACATGTGTGCAATCTTTTAAAAGAAAAGATTTACTTTTCTCTCTCCTCTGAACATATAACATATATATATATATATATATATAGAGAGAGAGAGTTGCGTTCATTTTTGAACTAAATGTTGTGAATGAACAATGACCTATGATCCAAGCGTTCATTTTTTTTTATTCGATGGCTACAATAATGACATGTGGCAGATAATTTATTTTTTAATTTAATTAAAAGGGTATTTTAGGTCGTTATAATTTTATTAGATTTGATAAATATGATAGTTCCTAATTTTATGGGATTTTATTTGTTAACATATATTTAAATTATTATTGTCGCCTTCAATCATTATTCGTTTCACTTTCCATAATTTAGGTTTTCACTATCCGCCATCTTCACCGCCGCTTCTGCCCCTCTGCCATCTCCACCGCCGCTGCAATTAGCCGTAAGTTAGGGTTCATGAACTATTTTTTTTAGTAAATGTGGAGTGGCTACACAGTGCTGGATGTAAGGCATGCAGATGATCGATCCGGCTGTCACTTAGTGGTTCACCTTCACGAGCAGATTTCATTATTTTTGTGTCATATGCGATTATCATTGTTATTTTAGATGAGTGTCATTTTCTTTGAATAAATGTATCATTGTTCGAATTCATGTTTAATGGTTTGATAATTTTTTATTTATTTTCTACATTGTGTGAACTCACTTAATATGTAGCATTGTACGCTGATTATTTTATTATTGTTACGTGTATTAAATATCATTTTATCAAAATTATCGTTTTAATCTTAATTGATTTATAATACACCTTTAAGATCATTGTTATCTTTATTCAATATCATTGTACGAATAATTAAAATTGTTTATACATTTAACGATAATATATTAGCAGAAGTTGACAGAATAACCTTACAATGACACACAAAACTATAAACAATGACACACAAAGCCATAAACAATGATAACGATTAACTTAAGATTATGGAATAAATCGTGGTGTATTTTCTCTTTCCAATTTATATGATAATAATGAAAAAAATCGCGGGGCATTTGATTTAGTAACTGAATCCGAAAAATCAGCATGTAGATTTAATTCTATTTTAATTTTTCCCGTTTAAGATTAATTTGCCCTTTCAATGATAGAAAAAATTAGCAACAATCATAATCGCAACAGAAAATCTGAGACGTCTATTTTCGAAATCAAGGGCTGAATTTTGGTCTCTGTTCATTCATGGAGATATGTTCAGCCATGAATGCACCCCTATATATATATATATATATATATATAAGTATATGTAGATATTTCTCTTTTTCAGGAATTGTGTATACATGTTTCAAAAAGGTTAATTTTATCTCTCCTCTCTATGTATATAAGAGTGTGTAATGTTTAAGAAGAAAAAGTATATTCTTTCTCTCTCTTATATATATATATATATAGGGTAGTAATTATATGATAACACCTCTTTAAATAATAACATAATAACTATAAAATGCACTTGTCCGGAACTGAAAATGCATTATATAGTGAAAAAAAAATGCACCTGAGCAGGTGCATTTTTTTGTATAGGATTGATGCATTTTTTAAAAATGCACCAAATCCACGTATAAAATGTTATTCTATTTAGGTATTAATAAAAGATGAACCAATTCCGCATATAAAATGATCAGTTCATCAATTATGCAGTAAAAATGATGCATTCTTTGCATTTGCTTATGCATTTTTTAGCCATGACAAATGCATTTCCTAGTTAGCGTGTTAGCATATGGAAATGGGTTAGTATATGATCATATTTCTATACTTGTAAATAAATATATAAAGACAAATATATATATATATTAATATGTATGTATATTGTTTTCTTTTTTTAAAAAAAAGATGTGTGTGTAAAGTTTTAAAAGGAAATAATATATATGCTAATTATTATTTTTCCTCGCATGATATTCATATTAGTGTTTATATATGTATTTACGTTATTATTATCATTATCATTTTCTTTATATATTGTATTAATGTATTATTATTATATTTATTTTGTTTTTTTAAAAAAAAGCAAAAAGAAAAGAGAAATTATTATTTAGATTTCTTAACAATTTAGTTTATTTATTTGAATATCGTACATGATTTAACCGGTTAAAGTTTAGGTGCGACTTAGATGGAGTTGTTGGTTTGATCATGAGTCTTGAATGAAATTTGTTTAGATAATCTATCCTAATTCGTATATATTGTGTTGTTTGACCATGAAGGAAGTGGAAAGGAAGTTTGAGACCACCAACGTTAGCAACATCCGAATTTTGTAAGCAGCAAAGTATAAAATGCCTTTTGAGCTGTTGCTCAAGTTTTCAAAATGAGTATGGAAAAATGATTTGTTTAAAATTGATTGCTATGCAAAACTGTTTTTTTTTTTGCTATCATATCCATCCTCTGTTGATATACTGTCTTCAGGGAGGTTCAATTAGTGAGATCGGAACCAGGTAAATGAAAGACCTGAGCTTAAATCTCATTAATTGTGTTCTGTTGAGTTATTAACTCTTTATGTGGTAGTTTAGCTGACGTGCTAATACCTTGGGTAGAAATAAGGATGGATTCTGTAATCAATCGAGTCTCAAGGTAATTCTGAGGCTAGTGCACTACTTGGTGATATAGGGTAGAGTGGTTCGTCCATTCCCAACTACTCATCGTAACATGGGAATGGACCAGTTTCCTATTACAAATACGGTAAATGGATATGATAACATATTAGATAGCTGCAGCAAAATAAAACGTTTTGGATAACATGGTTAATTTAAATAAAATCCCGTGATTGTCTGTGTGAGTTGCATAGCTTTCATATTTACAAGTTAGTGTTTTTGGCATATTTCCACTTAGTGCTTTTGTACTCAACCCTCGTATTACTTCTAAAATACGCAGGTTAGCTACCATGATGGAGGGACAGAGGTGTGTGAGATATGCATCATCACATGCATATCTCCATCACATTCACCGCTGCACCATACTTTTGGAACTTTCAAATTCAAGCTTTTGTATATTAAAACTTTTTCAAACTGTCTTTTTGCTTAAGTTACTACTAACCTTTACAGCATCTTTTGACAGAAAATTGTGATGGTGAATTCTTCTAAACCTTGATTCTGCTCTTTAAAGTTAGGATTTTCAATGTTATTTAGTAATTATTTGAAAATCTCTCCACCACTACTGTAGCATTATCATTGTTTCAAGTTAATCAATTTGGGGCGTTACAAATTGTTGGGAAAATACTTGTAAATTACCCTTAGGTTCTTATTGTAAAAGGTTTTGTTGGATCAAACCTTAGTAGACGGTCGATCATTGCTGAACCTTAGTATAGCTTATCATCCGATGTAATGTCCTGTATAGGTTAAAACATCGTGTTGTAATATAATAGGCCAATTGAAATATCTCAGCAAACATCGAACAATGCTGAAGGTTGTGCGTATTATTTGACAAACACATCCCTGACTACTGAAGATGCTAGCAAATCAAATCAGAGTAGTAGACAAAGCACTCGCTGTGCAAGGAGATCAAAAGCATGCTGAAAGAGATCCAGCATCCCGTACCAGCAGAAGCTCAGCAAAGCAAAAACAGAAGGTCTGCTACACCGCCATTCTGACCAACGTGCGACAATTAGCCTTGTCAGAAGTAGGACGAAAAAGCTTGTCAGAAAGCAGGAAAATCAATTATTAGCTACCCGCATTTAAGGAGAAAGATCTGTTGTGTCTAAACGGATCTGTCGACTCAAACTTCAAGATCATAACTATAAAAGGGAAGTCAAAAGAAAATGCAGGAGCTGCTCACTCTCTAACCAGAAACACGATATACGAAAGAATCCAAAAAACAAAAAGGCAAGAGAGCAGTCCAGTTGAAAGGCACAATCCAGAGATATTCAAAGGCCTTCAACACTCCGAGTGTCTCACTACGTCTGACATTCGTCTGAGTGATTCTTGAACTGGTTCAAGAATCTTCAATCATTGGGATCAC